>JAABKJ010012401.1:0-10531 GCA_011634705.1 Andricus grossulariae
CGCACCACTATTCAGCTGAATCAAGTGGACATATAATTACAGATGTAACTGTGGATGGTGTGATGGTGCGAAATGTATGGATTCACGTCGTTCCGGATGAGTTCCAGCAAATGGATATGTTGATTGGCAAAACCTTCACCGACGCGCCGACCGTAGACTGCTTCAAGAACGGGGATGTGCTTACCTTCATCAAGAGAAAAGATGCGTTCCTGTCGGAACTCCCTACAGAGAGTTCCCATACGAAAAAGTTTAGTGCAGTGAGTGATGAAAATTTGCCGCCACGATCAGTTTATTTGCTAGAAGTAGTGGCTGGCAAAAATGATGAGTTGCAAGTGCCTGTCATTAATTTCTGTGAAAAAGTGCAGCCCTTAAAAAAAGGCACCAATTCTAAGTGGAGAGGCAACTCGATTGCCACTTCTCGACGCGTCAACGAAGCTGAGACCACCCATCACTGTCGACGACGTAACTTTTGAGCAGCAACCAAAGAAAGAAGATTGCGATGCTATTGTAAGTGCCTTAAATAATTATCGAAACGTTATTGCGTGTAATTTGAGCAAAATAGGTTGTACGGATCTAATTCAAATGAGTATTGAAGAGAAAAAGGGTGGTACCCCTCCTTTTTGTAAACCATACCGAGCGAGCAATTTAGAAAGTTCAGAAATTAGAGAAATCGTCAAAAATTATAAAGATTTAGGTTTTGCAACGAAAACGGACTCGCCGTACGCAAGTCCTGTATTGTTGGTTCGTAAGAAAAACGGGGAATCACGGATGGTAGTTGACTATCGAAAACTAAACAAACAATCAGTTCGTATGAATTTTCCATTAACAGACTTGGACGATTACTTAGCTTCTCTGGGAGATAGCATTATCTTTATCAGTTTAGACTTAGCTCAGGGATACATGCAAGTCCCTTTGAATAAAGACGCGAGAGCTAAAACGGCCTTTATCACAAATAATGTTTTATTTAGATGATATCCTCTTTCCAGGAAATTCGTGGCCTGATTTAAAACCGCGATTAATTCTAGTACTCGAAGCTTTATCGAAAGCAGGATTAACCATCAATTAAAAAAATATCGCTTTCCGGAGTCAGAAGATGTTCACGCTGTTCGACGTTTTCTTGGTTAAGCTGATTTCTTCAGGCGATTCATTCATAAGTTCGCGGAAATTGCCGGTCCGTTATACGACCTGCTAAAGAGAGGCGGAAAGTTTAAGTGGATGGAACTCGAGAAGAAAGCTTTGGACCAGTCACGTTCTAAAATGGCGAGCTACCCAGTTTTATTACCGTTTTCTTCTAGCCACAACACCGAGCTTCACACGGATGCTAGCCCGAAAGGCTTGGCTGCTATGCTGCTCCAAAAGTCCAATGATTCAAAGTGGCATCTCGTATATGCTATCAGCAGACGTACTAGCGACCCGGAAAAGAATTATCATTTCAGTAAACTAGAACTTTTAGCAACTATCTGGGCGTTCACTAGATTGCGAACGTAGTTGATCAATATTCCGTTCAAAGTCGTAACCGACTGTAGAGTCTTGTTGTATTTAAATACACAGAAAACTAAAAATCCACAAATTGTACGATGGAATGATCTTTCGACAGATTATGAATTTGATATTAGTCACCGTCCGGGCGAGAAAATGCAACATGTCGGCGCATTGAGTCGTGCAACGGTGCGTGAGACAAATGCTAAAAGTGAAACAGAATATCCGGCTAAAATATTCACTCTCATAAATCTGGAAGAGGAGATCCTCATGTGTTAATATGCAGATGAGCGACTCCAGAGAAAGCGTTTAATTTTACAAAAACCGAAAAGTCAACGAAACAATCATGAAATCAGCGAAATAAATGGCTACGAGTGTAAGAATGGCATATCGTATGAGCGCGTTAATGATAAACTTTTATATGTGGTGCCTGATGCGATGCGAAAAAGCATGGCAATACGTTTTCACGATTTGCAGGGTCATAAGGGTAACGACTGAACTGTGGCCAAAATTCGCGAGTTTTATTATTTCCCAGCCATGAAGCATTACGTGCGTCACCATATAAAGACTTGCATTCAATGTCTTTTCACTAAAATGAAAGGAGGACCTCAAGCGGGCGAGCTACACCCAATTGAACCTGGATCTCATCCATTTGCTATTGTACATATCGACCATGCAAGTTCTTTCGTCACATCTACGTCTGGAAATCGCTACGTACTCGTTATCCTGGATACCTTGACAAAGTTTGTTTTGTTAAGAGCAGTGAGAGATACTGAAGCAAATAATGTTCTCAGAGTCATGGAAGACGTAATTTTAGATTTCGGAGCGTCGGGCAAAATAATATCGGATCGAGGGACGAGTTTAACTTCCGAAAATTTTAGCAAATTTTATTGAAAACACGGAGTTAAACACTCTCTTAATAGTCCACGTCATCCCAAGCAAACGGCTTAGTCGAACGAGTTGACGCAACTTTAATTCCTGTCATGCAAGCGTCCTTACAAATTGAGAGGGGAAAAGACTGGGATAAACACCTTAAAGAGGTACAGCGTAACCTTAATGAGTCCCAAAATAAGACCACAGGTAAAAGCCCTTTCGAATTGTTATACAGTTTCGTTAATCGACACGATGAAGGGGAATTGCGTAATTTAACAATCGACGACGATGTACGTTATACCAATCCTAAGAAGCTACAAGAAAATGCGCACGAAAATATCAAATCTGAGCAGGCGTAATATGAAAAGCGATATGACCGTAACCGATCAATTATAGTTATTTACAAAATAGGGGACGTCGTATTCATGAAAAACGTCCCAGAACAAACCGGGGAATCTATGTCCAGGTTAAGGCCGCAGTCTGCAGCACTCGGGCCTGAAGCACAACCAAGTGCAAGTGTGCAAGAACCCACAACGTCTGGAGTACGCATGAATGTAACGAAATCAAATACGGCTGTTAATGTTGACGAGAAAAATGCGAAAAGGGAAACCATCAAAACTGGACTGAAGGGCATCTTTCAAAAAATTTGTGACAACCCCAACTGCGAGTTAATCGATCGCATTTGCGAAGACCTCAAAGTTTTATCGAGACTAGCGATTGAAGTTACCTTTTTGGCAGAATTCTGTCACCGACACAACACCAGTTCGTGGCTACAGAAACAATGGTTTGAGAAGAAACCAGACTTTCTGTCTCTCGCTACCTTCTTCAAGAGGAAGAATAACACTCGAGCAAAAACTGATGGAAAATTGGCAGAGCTTTCCAAAGAATACAAAAGCATAAGAGATGCACTACTTAAACAGCATCCTGACAGAAGAGAGGCGCTATTTTCAGAGCCTGAAGATAAAGGTGAAAAATGCAACGGTGTCGAAGACAATACGCTCTACGATTGTGAATTCCGAATAGCTGCGATTCAAGAAATGTCTAAGATTCTGGAGAAACAGCTGTCTACTAGCATCCGGACTCATGCGCGAAGTAGGGCAAAGACTTTTCTTCTGGAAAGGCATACTGCTCAGCCCATCCTGACTGATAAGCAGAGAAAAGAGAAGAAGGGGGTACAGCATGAGAAGATGGAATCCCGGAGGGAACGGAACAAGAAGAAGAAGCAAACGAAGAAGGAGTGGAGAGAGGAGAAAGCAGCAAAGAAAAACAACGGTGAAGTCATCACGATAAAAGACAAGAAGAAGGGACGCATGACCTTACTGGAGAAGGTGTACTCGAAAGGGAAGACATGTAGACACGGAGATGGAAAAGAAGGAGAAGAAATACAGAATGTAAAAGATCAAGGAGCAGCAGTATAATGCCGAAAATGGCATAAGTAACTTTATTCTAATCCCAATAATGAGCTGTGGTCTGAAACATGTCTATTACACCAACACTGGATTGAAATATCTTGATAAAGCACTCGCTGCCAAACAGGGTTTTAAAAGGAAGCGAGCAAAACCCAGATCAAAGAAAGAGATTTAACGAGATAAGATAGAGAATACCAGGTAAAAAGAAGAGAGGACCAGATTGTCGGTCATACACACTGGAAGGTTACGCAAAGGACAAAGCAAATGAATACAAGAAGATAAATGATTTTAAACAAAAGAAAAAGATATCCGACAAGTCTAAGGAAGAAAAGAACGTCAGATTCGCAGATAAGTACAGACGCAACGAGGAGCAATGGAAGAAGTATTGAGATTTTCCGAAAATAGAGATAGGCAAGAAAAAGGGCCATTTCTCTAGAACAATATCCACAAACAGCATCAATGTCTCTGTGATTTTTGACAATCCTACTCATGCCCAGAAAAGTGAAACTCGAGCCATACCGCCGATTAGTGTGACATACGAAGCGTTTTGGGGTTTTGATCCAGGTAGAATAGCAGTGGTTGTTGGCATTGTACGAACTGATGATCTAATGCCCTCCAAGGATGACAAAACCAAGGACAAACCCTTTCACGTGAGAGGCTCCTCTTTCCGTTGGCAGATACTCCACCAGAACCGAAGAAAGATGGTCTATGAAAAAGTGGAGAAATCCATCAAAGAGAGTAAAAAGCTCGACACTGAAGAGTTCAAGAACATAGACACACAGTCACTCGTCAATTTCAGAACAGTGACCAACAATCGACTGCCTGTTTTTTTCTACAAGCAGCCGCTGTACGAAAAGAGGTGCATTGCTCGGTCCAAGTGGGAAAAATATATGTACATTCAGCAAGAAATCAACGAGCTAATAAAGTTCATAATTGGCGATGTGAAGAAGGCGCCTTATTTCGTAGTGCTTCGAGAGGTCAACCTGTCAAACTGGACAAAGGGACACGTCTCTACTCCAGATCGACTAGTGAAAAAGCATCTCGCCGAACGTGCAATAGTTTATGGACCTGGAATATTAAAAGTTGTATGTTTTGACGAACACTGCACCACTCGAATGTGCAGTAACTGTATTGAAAAATACAATGTGGTCTCGAAAAATAGCCATCGGTATGCCTTTTGTCCAAACTCTCGCACTACGTGGGAGCGAGGCATCAAAGCTGGAAGAAACACCCTTAACATTTGACTGATCACGGAGGGAATACTGAAGAAGACGGCCGTTCCCAATTTCGACAATTTTAATGCGAATGAGTCAATATTATTCTCGCACAGTCCACTGGATTGAACCACTTTGTACATAATTTAGAGGCATGGAAGTCGTCACATTTGAGGTGGGTGATGAAAAAATATATTTTCTGAACCTGAACAGATTTTTATTCTACCTCTCGTTTGATACGCTAGCCATAATCAACAATTGTTCTTTTGAAAACATTATTTTTTTTAGATTCTTAATTTGATATTATTATTCATAGGCCAAAACAATAACATTTTGTCCAAAGGCAAAATTTCCGTGCTATTAGATTCCAATTGCAAAAGTAATTTTTTTTGCTCCAATGCACCGTCAAGTTCAATAGTATGGTTCATTACATGGGATGAAATACAGCGATTGCAACGAGTGTGAAGTTTGTTGCTTGAGCGAAGCGAGGGCTGCGTTCACACGAGTTGCGATCGTTGTGTTACATTTCGAGTAATGTATATTATTTTTCATAGCAAATATATTTATAATAAGTCTATTGACTATAAAAAAAGTTGTTTTCTCCCTTATCGTCTAGATAGGCTAGTCTGGCCCAGGTCTGAAGCTAGTCGGCCTTCAAGAGCATAAAAATTCTCAAGTATCAATCATAAAGCTTTTCTCAGTGCATGGCCTTGGCTAGATTGTCCACTGAAACTTTGTGTTTATTTACAAAAATGTAACTTTACAAATCCGCAAAATGCCTAAAATAATCAAAAACATACGAAGAGTCTGTAGACATCGAGCAAGGGCCAGTATTCTAAATTTTGCGTATCAAATTCGTAAGTAAGTAAATTAATTATAAGTAATATGTAGATCGTAGATGTTACGCTAGCGTAATTCTAACCTCTAAACCACGAAGCTATGAGTATATTACATTTATGTAGATGCAAATATATTATTATTACACAAAGTTATTCGAAACTGGTACCTGAAGCCAACTAAAGTTAAGGTACTCCGAATCTGGGCAGTCATACAGATTCAAGAACTTGATTTCGAATTTTTATTAGAAAACTGAAAAAACAGTCCTAGAATAAAATGCTTAGGAATCGATATTAAACTAGGGTCAAACCTGGGCCAGGCTCGGTGATCTAGCATGGCAATCTTGACCGTCTCTGCGGCCAGATTCAACGTTTCATTCTAGCTTTACCTGAGCTTGATGGCCAGGTCAGGGCTTAGTTTTGCCAGAATCTGGCACACTTAGGCCGATGACGAAATTTCTACATACGTATGTATATTGTATATAACAATTAGGAAAAATTCATGAATATAGACTGGTGGTACGTAGTACGTGGGAAAGGTCTGGTTTTCTTGCGATTCAAGAAGTAAACACGAAACCTACGAAATATTGTGGAATTATCTGTTTGATATTTTCCGCCAATCGGTTACAATCGATTATAGATGGCGTGATGGAAGCCGCCGAGGAGCCCCATTTTGTATCTCGCTGGAGAAGATCAGTCTTTGGCCAGCCTTTGTACCACGATCACCAAAATAAATGTTCTAAATCATTCTTAATATTAATACAGTGTTTTACTTGTTCGCCTTAAAAATATCCTACAATATGTACCTAATTTAACCAGACCTTTGAAAACCATCACCTGGTGGCAATGGATATTAAAATATATTTTATTTATTACCCTGTCCACCTAGAAACGTAAATGCGGTTTCTGTTCTTCTTGTTTATGTTAATTGCAATTTATTTATGATATACAATATACATAACTCCATAGGCATTATTTGTCATTTCTAGATTTTTGTTAAATGAGAACATTATCCTAAAGAATTTATATAGTGCAACGGAATAGCGGGTCATTTAAAAATTCACACAATACGAAGAATCTAAATCCTCCGAATCAATAGGGCGGAGTAAGAATGCTGAAATTAATCAAATCATCTAAACCAAAAAAAATATTGTGGTTTAGTTTTTAAGAAATAAAAAAAAAATTAAATTGAAATCGGTTAATGTCTTCTGTTTGGTCCTGGAATTTGAAAATTCCAAATTATTCTATTGACTCGAAAAATTATGACAAATTTTTTAAGCATAGTTTTTGATTCTGAGTAATTATAAAAAATTCGAAATAAAAATAATGTGCCCACTCAACAAAAAATTCACTATCATTTTAAATACGTATAACATGGAGATGGAGTGAAAATATCAGAAAAAATCGAAATATATGTATGTTTTAAACATAGTTTTGTAGTTATAGTATATAGTATAAGAAATAAATATAAATAAATAGTATTATATATTATAATAGTATTTTTCAGATGGCTATTGTTAATTCGTTTTATTTTTGTACCTTACGCACCGAAATATTATCGCTACACAATTTTACAAAATTCATGTGTAGTTACGAAATCGTCGGTACTACGATTTTTTTGAAACTAGGTTTACTTATGTATTTTGATGCGCTGATTGCGAAAATGATAGTAAAAATTGGAGGAAATTTGATTTTCATGGGAAACCCCATGAAAAACGTATGAAATCATGTTTTTTCCATTTATTTTCATGCATAATGGCAATTTTGAAAAATATTTCATACAAAAGTTATAGAACTCATCAAAATGCACCTTTTATGTTATATTCGTTTTTAGCCTATGTGTGATAGTTTTCAAAATATTTGAAATTCAAGATGGAGAATCACAAATATTTCATATTTCTTAAAGTATTACGGACCTAACACAGGGGGTGCCTTCCTGCACCCAATTAGGCGTGGGAAAGGGGAACCTGTATCATCTACACTATTTCTGTGACGTCGCAGGAGTGCCTTCACGTCCCCCTCCCTGAGACGCTGGAAAGGGGAACCTATTCGACTTACCCTATTTGTGTGACCAGTAACAAAGGCATAGATCACACAGGTCCCCCTTTACAATGTAAAGGAAGGCAGGAAGGCACCCCTGTGATAAGTAACATTAATACTTTAAGAAATATGGAAGATTTGTGACTTTCCATCTTCAACTTCGAGTACCCTGAAAACTATTACTCATAGGCTAAAAATAAATATGACATAAAATGTGCATTTTGATGATTTCTATAACTTTTGTCGAAAATATTTTTCGAAATTTCCATTATGTATTGAAATAAATAGAAAAACTCATGTTTTATACGTTTTTTATGGCGCTTCCCATGAAAATCAAATTTGCACGAATTTTAAATATCATATTCGTAATCAGCGCGTCTAAATACAAAATTATACGTAGTTTCAAAAAAATCGTAGGTCCGACGCGTTTGGAACTTTATCCTCTTTGGGTGCAGTTATAATTGAGTCCAGAGTGCTGTATAGAGCAGTGTATAAATAGTTGCTGGATTTCAGGCGGAACTTGAGTCGACAATTTTATTGCATTTTCCAAGCAACTATCACTGTTTGCCACATTACTAGTCAAAGTAACGCTATACCGCACCGTTACCGTTACTGAAAAAAAGTAATGAGTTACCTTGTCGTTACTTTTTTTTATAAAAGTTTTATTACATCATTTAAAATTCCGTAAAGCTTTAGATAGTTTTGTATTTTATATATTTGAAGGTGTTTTGAAACTTAAAAATAACTATATTTTAATTTAAATAATTAAATTAAGAATTTTCAATTAATAATATGTAATCTGTTTATATTCTGCATTTATTAATTCTGAATCACAAAATTCGCATCGAATTTCTGTTACTCTTTAACCCTGGCGGACCGGCCGAACGCAAGCATTACGCTACAGTGTAATGCTAAAGTAATGCTATAGTAATGCTAAAGTAATAAGACATTATAACCCACATTCTCATGGAATGGGGAGTTTGAAGGTCCTATTTTATGCTAAACCGATGATCAGACTCAGTCGGATTGGTGTACGCTGAAAGCGACGTCGAGTAACAAAGCGTACTAAAACACGTGGGGTAACTGAGGGTTAAAGTACATTACTTTGCATTACAGTTACCCAAAAATTATAACGCGTTAACGTTAACTTTACTTTTTAAAATAAGTAACGCGTTACAGTTACCATTACTACAAAAATGTAACGTTCCGGGTAACGCGTTACTGCCAAACACTGCAGGTGTCTATTTTGTTCCTGAGTGTGTAATTCACTTTTCATCGCGCCTCTATTGAAACTTCAAGTTTCGGTACCTGTAGAGCGGGTTGAAACATGGTGTTTGCATCCCTAGGGCTGAAACAAAATGTTTCAGTTACTTATTTTAAAAAGTAACGTTAACGTTAACGCGTTATAATTTTTGGGTAACTGTAATGCAAAGTAACGTACTTTAACCCTCAGTTACCCCACGTGTTTTAGTACGCTTTGTTACTCCGCGTCGCTTTCGGCGTACATCAATCCGACTGAGTCTGATCATCGGTTTAGCATAAAATAGGACCTTCAAACTCCCCACTCCCCTACCCGGGTCCTGGCCTTCGACCCTGGTTCTACAGAAATGGCGCTGCTTTCAAAAACCCTCTGGGTCATTTTGACCCCGTGGGGTAACTAAGGGTTAATGTACGTAACTTTAAGAAATTTCTGAATGGCATTGATACTAAATTATATGTCATGATAAATAATCAGGAAACATATTTTCATTATAGTAGTTCAAAATTAACAAAGTGGCGACAATTTTTGTTGAAAATATATAACGTTGATTTTCACAAAAAAGATACACTTATATTGTATCGATTTCTTTTATTTGGCCTTCTATGAGAAAAATATCATGTAAGTTTTATGCGGGCTAAGTCATTTTTGTGATCTGGAGATTTTTTTTTGCACGTCTTAAATAGTTCTGACAAAATGGTTTACCCTACATAAAGTTGATTTGGATGCCTTCGTCAAGCAGAAACTTCTTTTAAATATTTCGAGTAATAAAAAAGGTGAGCTTCCCAGCAGATCTTCTTTTCATATTTTCAAATTCGAATAAAAAAATACAGCTGCTTTTCTGCATAACCCCATCTTTTTCATATTTTACAATATTTAGAGAAAATGTTTGCCAATATAAGAAAGGCATCCTATCAGTTAAACTCACCAAAACCCTTAAAGAAAGTTCGAATATTTAAATTGGGTCAAAAACTATAGAATTTAATTTTGAGAAAATATTTGTGATTTTTGATAAATGGAATTCAAGATTCAAATATTTGCATCTTCGTGGAAAATTTGTTTTTCTTAAATAGGATATATATGTGTCGCTTATTTCATTTAAAAAACAACATATTTCGTCGCTCAGAGATTCTGCGACTTAAACTTTACCACCAAAATTATTGTACGGCAGAGCAGGATCTAATCTTATTGTTAAAATATTTCATTGGAGTGATGAGCTTTTTGAAAAACTATTTTTACCCTGCCGGACTGGCCGAACGCAAGCATTACGCTACAGCGTAATGCTAAAATAATGCTAAAGTAATGCTAAAAGCCCTGCTAAAAATCCCTCTTAGAATCCTCTCAGAATCCCTAAGATTTAGGAATTTAAGGATTCCTATGATTTTTCAAGGAGGGTTTTGTTCCATGCTTGAAAGAGCATAT
>JAABKJ010012402.1:0-10531 GCA_011634705.1 Andricus grossulariae
AGTGGGGATAAGCGAGAAGATAGGGAGTGAGGAGTGGAGGGAGTTTTTTAAAGAATCATTTCAGGGCTCAGATTCAATGAAGAGGGACGGTGGGAGTAGAAGAACGCGGGAGGTAGAGATGAAGGAGTTGGAAGATGAGGAGCTAGAGAAACAGATAAGGAAGTTAAGAAGTCTAAAGCAGCAGGGCTGGCTGGGGTAGAGAACAAAGCATGGCTATTTAGTACACAAGAGGTTAGGGAGAGACTGAAGGAGGTAGCAAAGAGAGTATGGAGGGGGGAGGGATTCCCAGGAGGGTGGAGAGAAGGGTTAATAGTGCCACTGTAAAAGAAAGGAGACAGGAGCAGACAGGAAAATTATGGAGGAATAACGCTAATAAATACGGCACATAAAGTATACGCGATGGTGGTGGCGGAGAGGCTGCGGAAGGATGTCGAGTGGAAAGGAATATTGCCGGAGACGCAGGTGGGCTTTAGCGCGGGTAGGAGTACTATCGACAATATCTACGTTCAGCAGCACGTGGTGGGTAGAAAATTAGCAAAGAAGGGGGCGAGAGTGTACGCATTTTTCGTGGATCTCAAAGATGCGTTTCCTTCGGTGGATAGGGGAAGGTTGTGGGAGGCGATGGAGGATAGGGGAGTGGAGACAGGCCTGATCGAGAGGGTAAGGGAGACATATGAAGAGATCAAAGATAAGTTAAGAGGAAGGGAGGGGATTTCGGAGGTATTCTGGATGGATAGGGGGTTAAGGCAAGGGAGTCAGTTTAGCCCAATGCTTTTTGCGATTTCAATACTAGGATACGACCAGGTTAGAGCTGAATGCGGAAAAGTCCAAGGTTATGGTATTCAGAAAAGGAGGTGGGAGGGATAAGGGAGGGGAGTGGAAGGGAGTGGCAGTGCAGGAGGTGAAAGAGTTTGTGTACCTGGGCTTTGTGTTTCGGAGGAATGGAGGAGTGCATGGTCACATAAAAGAGAGAGTGAGGAGGGCAAATGTGGCTAATTATATTGTCAGGAGGGAGACGGGGAGAACGAGTGTAGGAATTCTCGCGGGGAGTCGGGCGTGTAAATATCAGGAGAAATTTTTGGAAGAGAGGGGAAGTAAGCTGGTTAGGGAGTGTTGGTGGGAGAAGGAGAACAGGAAAGGGGGTGGGAAAATGGAAGCTAAAAGGGAAAGGTATTTTAAAACGAATGGACTAGAGATCGATGAAGTCAGAAGGATGCACGAGGAAGGAAGGAAGGTAGATGAGTTGGTTCAGAAAAACGGCGTGGAGAGAAAGAAGGTAGCAGGGAAAGAGAGAATAAGAGATTCAAGGTTTAACGGGAACTATGTGTGGATTATGCCAAGCGCGAAAGCGCAATATTTGTGTGAGAAAGGAGAGAAACGAAGTCAGGAGCTTATAGCTAGGATGAGATGTGGGTGCATGGAGGATTTTAATAGGTTCTAGCTCTCTAGGGAAAAGATGATGTGTGAACTGTGTGGGAAGGGGTTTGCAAAAGTGGAGCATTAGTTGGAGGAGTGCGTAGAGGTGGAAAGAAGTGAAATGAGCATGGAGGTATTGATGCATGAAAGGGGGGACAAAAGAGCAGTAGCATGGGTGAAGGGAGTGTTGGGTAGGATGGAGAAGAAGAGTAGGAAGGAGGAAGAGGAATGGAGAAGGAAAGATTGTAAATAGGAGAAGAAGTAGATATAAGTGGTATGTAAATATTGTAAATAGTAGATAAGCATTAAGTAGTAGACGCAGGAGCGAGAGAGTAGGGACATGCGAGCGAGGCGAAGCGAGGAAAGCAAGGCGATAGGAGCGTGCGAGCCTAGAGATAAGGTATAGATAGACGTTAGTTTTAAGGCTTACTTTTAAGGGAAATTATGTAAAAAAAGGAAAGTATAAGCAAGTAAATTTTTAAGGCCAACAGGCTAAAAAATAAACGTTTATACTACTTATACTACTACTGACGTTATTGTGTAACCTCTCGATCAATCTTACAAAAATTGCGAAGTAATATTTAGCGGTGTCGATTTATCCAGTAATATTTTTACACCCGTAAATTAAAAGGACGAAAAGAATAAATCTGGCTTCAAGGATTCCTGGTTCACAAGCTCCCAGGGGTTTTAGATTGTTGGAGAAATCGACAGCGCTAAATATTTTTTTGCCATTTTTGTAAAATTGATTAGAGTTTATACGATAACATAAGTAACAATTTTGATATTTTCCCTCTGATTATCCGTGATATTTCGCTAAATTAATATTTATTCAGAAAATAAATGTTCTATTCTCCATGCCACCAACAATTAAATATTTATTTCTTTTCGTGGCTCATAACCTTCTTGACATTTCTGACGTTATCGGTTTTCAAAAAACAAAACAAAAAAAAAAACAAAAAATGGAAATCCTAATCTAAACTTGCATCATCGAGTTATTTGTTCCCTTTGGGTTAAAAATTAACCTTCTGGAAGGAGAAATAAATAAATAAATAAATTTTTGTTTTCAAGCAACAACAAAATTTCAAGAACAGTTAATCCTAACGCAAAATTGTGAAGAATATAAAAGATGCGTCTCATTAAAATGAGTATTTTTTGTACATAAGTTTTATTGAAATTATGCATAGTTAGGGAGATATATGAAGAAAATTGTTATAAAGAAGCGTTAATCATCTATCCTCGTTCTAAGAGGTCTTTAATACACATTTAAATTATCTGTATGTCCTTGAAAACATTTCATATAAACAAATTTTTCAACAACCTTAACGATCTTTTCCTTTTCTACTTTCGATGTTGTGAGATATTCTGCATAGCTGGCTGTAAAATAGTATAAAGCTTTATTCACTCCTTACATAAAAATATTACATACATATCATAGAAAGAGTTGCCTTTAAATGGTGAGATGTTTAAAATTAAAAAATCACGGTCTCATTTTTTGAAGGTATTACTTTAGAATCGAGGGTTTCTGACCAGGATAACTTCATGCTGTTAGTTCCAATACAAAACTGCCCGCTGCTTGGGCATATTCACATCCCGTGCTGCGCACACATCTCGCTTCGCTCACAAGTTTGAACGCGGCTAGGGCTCGCGTCTGTCAATTCTCGCGCTTCGCGCTCGATAATAGGTAACCTTGCGCTTCCCTATTTCGCGTTGTTATGCTAAAAATAGGATTTTTCCTTTCACACAATTTTGATGGATAAAACAAGAACTACTACAAGTCTTTTTTTAGACTTTTTACTTTTCTCGCGTCGTTTGGTGTAATATTAAAATTTTCGAGGTGAGGTGAAATGTTGTAGGAATTTTTGAGCGCTGAAATTCCTCCAAAAACTTTTCCCCATATTTATCGTCGTTTGGCTCAAAATTTGAACTTCCGATTTTTTGCACGGTATTTTCGATAAATAAAACCAAAATGACGAGTGCTATCAAAAAATGGTTAAAGAATGTTTGGTAGGACTTTTTAAAATCTGTAATTCATCTTTGGAACTTTTTTCCGTATCTCATGTGTTTTGGCTCAACATTTGAATTTTCTATTTTTTTCATAGTATTTTCGATAAATAACTTTTTAAAAACTACAATTTTTCTCTTAAACTTTTTTCACGTATCTGTCCCTCCTCTAGGGGCTGTAACACCTTGTAGTTGGTGGGGAGGCTTGAGCGTTTGAGAGAAGGGGGTCAAACGGACCTCGGCCTGCATGTGTATGAATATGTGTGGAAGGATCGCTGTAAACGGGCTCTCCTGTGTGAGATGAAAGGATTTCCTATAAACGGCCTCTCCCTGGATCTAGGTTCCACCCGGACCAACATCCACATTGGAATTGGGACGGGAATGGCCTACGGTCCGCATAGCGCCTAAGAAACAGCCCTCCGTTGGTGTGGTGGCTTACGAACGGATATTTATTGAATGTCTTACTCAACGTGGCCTCTGGGATACCGGAGGACTTCCTCGAGTAATCGGTCGTACCCCTGCATGCGGGAGTCTTCAGGGGCGGGCCTTTTATTTCCCTAGCTACTCTTGGGAACAAAATGAGTTCTTTTAACAACAACAAAATAAAAAACAAAACACCCAGGGGTAGTCGAAAACGACCCCTCTGAAAAAAGTACCTTCCCCTGTGAAGATGGAACTTACCGAACAGTCTCTTATAGTCTGGCTCTTCAAAGTCACCTGAAAGTGGCCATAGTCGCCGAGGGGTTCTTCGTAACCAAATTCGATGACGACCAGGCAAAGGCAATTAAAGCGGCATCAGAGGAGAAAATCGATGGGGTGCAACCTGGTTAAGTCACCCAAAGATTTGAAGATTGCCGCTTCAAAAATAATACCCTTATCGTCATCTGTTCGGACGAAGTGTCCCGAACTTGGCTCATTAAAGCTGTTGGCGGATTAGAATCTTGGGCGGGAGCTCAGATCAAAGTAATCAACAGCAAAGACCTCCTAAGGCTAGTAAAGCTGCGGGCTTGAACCCCTAGTAAATCCCTGGAAACAACAGCAGTGGTTAAAACGATAGCCATTAAAACCATTAAAACTGGAGGATGGAACGTTCCCGATGTCAAGGCGAGTTTTCAAGCTACCCAACTTATAATAACTGCAGAGCCTCACTATGGGTTGGGAAGGATCAATATGAAAATCCTCTCAAAAAACAAAGTTAAACCTGTAGACAGAGCATGGGATTTGTCTTCGAAAAAGGTGGAGGATACAACTAAAGACTGAAATGTATACTAGATGACCCCCTTCCAATCTCGTTATTATCTAGATAAACCTTCACCGCGCTAAAGGAGCGTATGCTATCTTAAACAGACGTTTGACAGCGGTACAAACGTCTTTTGTCCTGCTACAAGAACCTTGGGCTTACAAGGCGATAGTTAGAGGATTAAGTAACAAAAGCGAATCAGTCATTTATGATATTTCCGTAAAAACACCTAGAGCAGCACTTTATGTCAGAGGCGATATTAAGCTTATAGGATCATCAAGGTTCTTTTCTAGAGACTTGGTGGCAATAAAGATTGAGCACAATTTAGGGGGAAGGCGCCAACCTATGGTGATTTGCTCAGCGGACCTACCATTTGACTCCCAGGACCTACTATCTGAGGAATGGCGAAATCTGATGGAATACTGCTGTGTTAAAGGATGGCCTTTGCTCCTCGGATGTGATGGTAATGCACATTATTCGACTTGGGGTAGTAAGGACACCAACCACAAGGGTGAGTCTTTATTAGATTACCTCTTATTATTGGTGAAGTGTTCAAAGGATGGCATGTATCGTCGGAGACGTCTCTATCGGATCATAGACAGATATGCTTCTCCTTGACAGCCGATAGACCTGAGGTTCAAAGGTATAGGAGCCTTAAAGTAACTGACTGAGATACTTATAGGGAGGATCTCAACAGTTTGCTGGGTGTTATACCGGGCAGAATCAAGTCTATTGAACAAATAGAATTTGCTGACGACATTCTACAAAAGGGTATGAAGAAAGAGTATGAGGACAATTGTCCTCTTCGTATTAAGAGAACAGACAGGAATGCACCCTGGTGGAATCCTAGACAGGAGGACCTGAAAAAGGATAGTCGGCGCCTTTTTAACAAGGCTAAAAAGAATGGAAATTGGGACTTGCACAGGGCAACCTTAACAAGATATAATAATGATGCACAAAATGCCGTCAGGAACTCATGGAGGGGGTATTGTCAGGGAATCGAGAACATACCTGACACTGCTAGACTTCACATAACCTTGAGGGGTAACTCATCATGTCAAATGAAGGCATTAATATTGCCTTCGGGTGAAATGGCTGAGACGACTAATGAATGAGAGGGCTGCCCATGATTCATACCCCTTAGGAGGACCAACTTTTAGAGCCAGAATGGAAGATTGGAATGTAGCTAGTAGTTTTGTCACTCATTCAAAAGTAAGATGGGTGGATAAACAATTTAAACCTTTTGAAGCTGCAGGAGATGATAAAATATTTCCTGCATTAATTCAAGAAGGATTTGAGACCTTGGTGGGTCCATTGTGCAGCATCTTTCAGGCATGCTTAACAATGGGATACACCCCGGTAGCATGGAGGAAGGTCAAGGCAATCTTCATTCCAAAGCCGAGCAAGGATACCTACTATCAGGCAAAATCCTTTAGACCGATCAGCTTGACTTCGTTCATGCTGCAAACACTAGAAAAATTAGTGGACCTTCACTTGAAAGAGGAAATCCTAACGGAAAAACCTCTTCATAGAAATAAGTTTGCCTATCAAAAAGGCAGATCTACCGTAGACGCTCTCTATGCCTTTATCTCCTGCATTAGTAATAACATGCGAAAAGGTGAAGTAGCAATTGCAGCGTTTCTAAATAAAAAGGGGGCTTTTAGTAACATCCCAATTGACTCTACATACGGTTCTGCTGAAACAAACGAAGTTATTGACACGGTAAACAGGTGGATGCACTCCATGTTGAAAAGCAGAACGGTTCATACTTCACTACATGGTAATGAAGTGAAGGCCAAAGTGTCAAGAGGATGCCCACCAGGAGGAGTTCTTTCATCCAGCCAGTTGGCGCTTGTCAATGATGACCTGATTCGTGTTTTAAACGAATCGGGTCGTTAAACTCAAGGCTATGTAGATGGCCTGACGATCCTACTAACAGGGAAGCATGAGGGCACTTTAGTGAAACTCATGCAGTCAGCGCTCAACATAGTAGAGCAATGGTGCAGGGACCGTTGATTGTTTGTTAACCCGAACCAGACGGAACTCATGCATTTTACTAGAATAAGGAAGCCTCCTGACCTTAGAAACCTTAAGTTCTACGGTACGGAAGTAGAATCTTCAAAATCAGCGAAGTATTTAGGAGTGATATTTGATCCTAAATTAACCTGGAAACTCAATGTTGATGCTATGGTAAAAAAAGGTAAAATGGCTTTTTGGACCTGTAGATGCGCAATAGGGAAAACCTAGGGCTTAAACACACAGGATTACTTAATGGTTATATATAATGATAATAAAATCTGCTTGCTAAGGATTGAAATAATCAGTACTATTGAATGTCTAGAAAGCCTTCAAAGAGTTTTCTGCTTGACGATCACTGGCGCTATGAAAACAACACCGACAGCAGCTCTTAAGGTCATTCTGGACATTCCGCCGTTGCTCGTTTTCGTAAGGAAGATTGCTGCAGCGAAAGTCTATAGGCTCCTAGTAGAGGGCAACCATGGTGATATGCAGGTGAAAGATCTACATAATATCAGTAAGCACATACTATGAGAGGATAATATTCTCGCTATGCAAAATGATGTTACGTTGAGGAAATTATCCTTCATGAAACCCTTCAAGGTCATTTTCCCTCAAAGAAAGGAATGGCATGATCAAGGGAAAAGGAAATAATTATTTACACTAGGAGGTCTCGTTTGGTACACAGACGGCTCTAAAGAATCCTTGGGTACAGGGACTGGAATCTACGAGGAAAATCCCACGACTGAGATAACAAGAGCAGTGGGCACATTCCTTACAGTGTTCAAGACCGAAATAATAGCTATTAAAGCTTGCCTGAAGGAAATTTGCAATCAGGCTTATAAAGGCCAGCACATTTACATTTGTTTTGGTAGCGAAGCAGCACTTAAGGCTCTGACGTCTGAAGAGCTTACTTCCAGTCTAGTCTGGAGTTGCCTTCGAGATCTTGAGGTTGCCTTTAAAAACTGGGTCAGTCTGATCTGGATTCCCGGCTATGAAGATATTGAAGGTAATGAGAAAGCAGATGCACTGGCTAATATGGGAGCTTCACAGGTCCTTATTGGCCCGGAAACCTACTGCGGTATCTCGTCCACATCGGCAAAAGGAGCCCTTGGTAAATGGTTCTCGAAGGAGCATGCGAAATATTGGAAGGGAAACAAAAAAAGGGTGCATTCTAAGAATTTCATATATGGTACATGTACTAAGAGCACTAATGAACACTTGAACATGGAAAAAAGGCAGATTAATGTCGTAGTAGGGATGCTTACTGGACGTTGTAGAAAGTGTGATTTTCCTGATGAGACAGCTCATCACATACTTTGTGAATGTGATGCACTGGCGCGCCTCAGAAATGAGTACGCTGGGGAATTAATTTCTCGAACCAGAAAACTTTCATGACACCTCGTGCAAATCAGTGTATACCTTTATGGCAAAGACTGACCTTATGGGTGATGATTAAATTCTAGGGTATAATAAAATAGGTTTTTTGCCGCAGTGCTACGGGCAGTTATTGCGTCGCCCTACTGTATAATAACACGTATCTGTCGTCGCTTGGCGTGAAAATAGAATATTCGATTTTGGGATAGCATTTTGGATGGATCAAACCATAACCGTTGGTCAAGGAATGCTGGTTAACGAACTTGATCTTCCTTTTAGGACCCAAAAAAAGTGTGCCGAAGCTCGATTTGATACGTTCATTTTTTCGAGGGTTATCGTGTTTACGGCCGGTCGGACAGACAGACAGACGCCATCGAGAATGTAAAAAATTATGCGGGATCCTAACAGTGGTCTTGTCTTAAGACTACACTCAATTTAGTATTGCCATACACTATTTTTTCTGAGCCTCACTATCATAGGACTTTTTGATAGTCAAAATAGACATAGTGAGTAATATTTTCTTGTGACATACAATTTAAATATAAAACATATTTACAACATGTATTGTACACATATTTTAATATTTATAATTCATATTATTTTTTTAAATAATAATATAAATAATATTCAACAATATAATTAATTTATTATCTGATAACATTTCAAATAAATTATTTTGAAATTCGTCCAAAACTACGATCACATTAAATATTTTGTAAAAAATATATAATTTTTTATTGAAAAGCAGTATAAATACAATAAACAATAATTACAAGCGATTGAATATCCTCCTTGTAAGTTTAGTAACAAAAAGCACCAGTCACCTATCTTATTCAAACTCCGCCAGATTGTAGTTTTAGTGGACATCTTTGAATTCTGTAAAGGGGGCTCAGCTAGTACAACGGCTTGTTAAGATATAGTGGCCCGAATTTTCGACGATTCACCCCGACTGCTAACTTTCAATTGTACATAACTCCTGATACAGTTATCCAATTTTACTTTTTTATGAGGGTTTTTAAAGGGAATTTCAATAAGGTTTACAATAAAAATAATAATGAAACGATAAAAAAATTATTTCACCTTGATTTTTCATTCAAAAAAATATTTTTGAGATTTTCTCCCAATGCGGCATTTTTGATATTTTTTAACTAGGCTAGAAAAAGCTTGATTTTTCTCTTGAAAAATATCCCAAAACGAAAATGGGATGAGAAGTATTGGTTGAGTTATAGAAGGTCATAAGAGCGCTGGTGCCCCGCGCTAACTAGCCACGGCGCTAATAGGCGTGCTGTAGTGACTCAGTGGTTCTAATAATTGGTAAAAATTATGTGTCTGCTTACGCGTGATAAAAATTCTATTTTATTCCGACTTTTCGATAGTTTCAGAACAATTTAGATATCTCGTATCGACAAAACCAATAGACTTCATCTCAAATTATAGATCGCTAATAGAAGAGCAAAGTGAACGTTGAAATGAATAAAAAGTTATTTTTTAAGTAAGACTGTGAGAGGCAAGGGGACTCACACGAAAAAGCATTCCAAAACGTGCGAGGCAAGAAGACTCACGTGAAAAAAGCACCTCGAAATGTGCAAGACAAGGAGACTCACATCAAAAAGCACCCCAAATTGTTACAGGCAAAGAGATTAGCACCAAAAAAACTCACCGAAACATGGGAAGTAAGAGTACCTATCAAAAACCATCTCTACATCTCACAGATGAGCAGAACCAACCACTAAAATCGTTTATAATTTTATAATTACCTATCGTTTTCCTACAATGGGCTGGGCACCCGTGCTCTTATGACCTTCTAAAACTCAACCAATACTTTTTATCCCATTTTAGTTTTGGGACGTTTTTGAAGGGAAACAATCAAGCTTTTCTTCTAGCCCAATTGAAAAAATATCCAAAATGTCGCCTTGGGAGAAAATCTCAAAAATATTTTTTGATGTGAAATATCAAGGTGAAATAATTTTTTTTTCATACTGTGATTACTTTTATCGTAAGCCTTGTTAACATACCTTTTAAAACCCCTAATAAAAATGTAAAATTGGATAACAGTATCAGGAGTTATGTACAATTGAAGGTTATCAGTCGGGGTGAATCGTCGAAAATTTGGGCCCCTGTATCTTGACAATCCGTCGTGCTAGGTGGGCCCCCCTAATAGAGTTTAAAGACGTCCATTAGCACTACAATCTGGCTAAGTTCGACTAAGATAGGGAAAAAAAATTTTAGGCAAAGAAACTTGGCAAATTTTACCCCGTACTAAGTATTATATATAATTAAAAACTAAAGGTTAACAACCGCCGCAGGGTCCCACTGGGAGCAACTGTCATCTAAAAAAGGACATCGGCTCCCAGTAGGACCGCGGTATATCCCATTCATGGCCACGTCTCACAACCGTGAGATAGGTGGTCACAGGGCACGACGAAATCACAACGACAGGTCGGCGAAACTTTCGTGTGTTTTGAGGACACGAAGCGACCC
>JAABKJ010012403.1:0-10531 GCA_011634705.1 Andricus grossulariae
CCGCAGTCACGCTGTTGGCTGATATCTCTGACTCACTGATGCAGTAACTGCCAGTGAGTGTTAGACGTTTCCCCGCAGTCGCAGGGCAGTGACAAAGAATGTGAGTACCTGTCTCATCATCCATTCCGCATAGGCGACAGAGGGGACTTCCCGCAAGCCCTATCTTATGTCTGTGATATCCGAGTTTCCCATATCCTATAAACATTTCTCTTAGGACTTTGATCTCTTTTTTCTCGAGCTTGAGTATTTCCCTTGCTCGGTTAAAGTTGAGCTTTGAGCCTAAGAGTGTTTTGGCCTGCCTGCAACCAGAGACCAAATCTCACTCATTCTGATATTCCTCAGTCAGCCAACTGTTAATTTCTTTAGTGATTGACCTACTGGAAATACCTAGAACTGGCTCGGGTCCAGTAAAATTTCTTGCTGCTGCTATTTTGGCTAGCCTATCCGATATCTCATTGCCCTAGATACCACTGTGCTTAGGGATCCATAGCAGAGTAACTCGGTTTTCCGTCGCTAGCATATTTAGTTCCTCAAAGCACTGCGATACTAATAGCAACGTGGTCGTTGTTGCATTCAAGGCTAGTATAGCAGCCCTGCTGTCTGAGCAGATACCGATTTTTCTTTTGTTGTCATACTCCTTTGCCTTATAGGCGCACTGGAGTATGGTCATAATCTCAGATTGCAGAACTATGGCATAGGATACCAACTCAATTGCGAAGCCCATTCCATTCCTTCTACGATATACAGCGGCTCCTGCATTCTCCTCGTTCCTGGAGACATCTGTGAACTAGTTGTCTCCATCACTGGGCAGGTGTGCGTCGCCGTTAACCCATTCCTCCATCGTGGACAGGCTAACTCGATACTTCTTGTCGAAGAGATAGCGAGTGGCCATTTTGTCCCTGGGCATGTTCAGAGTCGGCCTCCTCGCGATGTCGACTGGGATCTTCACAGCTGTCGAGATCCTTCTGTCCTTTACCAAATTTAGTCTCCAGGCCGCCTTGGCAGCCACGGCCTTGATGGAAAGATGAAGGGGCTGCAAACCTATGAGTGCCCCCAGTGCCATCGTGGGTGATGACTTCGAGGCACCAGTGATGCCTCTTGAAATCAGTCCCCTGATCTTTTCCAGTCGAGACTTCACAGTGGACAGCTCGACCCTGCTCCACCAGACCACCGCCGCATAGGTTAGCCTTGGTCGCAAGATCGCTGTGTAGATCCGCAAGAGTGTCTCCGGCTTCAAGCCCCAGGTTTTCACTATGGCTCTCCTACAGAGCCATAGAGTAGATACTAGCTTCTTGCACTTGTTTTCCAGGTGCTCGTTCCATAACAGCTTTTTATCCAGAATTACTCCCAGGTATTTAGCTCGTTTTTTGATTTTCAGTTGTTGTCCTCCAAATTTCAGTGTACTCGTGGTTCCCCACTTATGCCTTCTGGCGAAAACAACCGCGTCTGTCTTACTCGGATTGTCCGATAGTCCGGTTTTCTTACACCGTGAATCCACTATCATCAGTGCTTGCTGCATTATTCCCAAGAGCGCATCTAGATGCTGGCCGCGCGCGATTACTAGTATATCGTCCGCATAGCCTATGACGTGGTGACCCTGACTCGAGAGTAGATGAAGCAGTTCATCCACTATTAGGCACCACAGCAAGGGTGATAAAACTCCTCCCTGTGGACATCCCGAATCAACGGTTTCACATAAAGTGGTGTCACCCTCAGTCGTAGTGAGATTCCTGTTGGCCAACATGTGGCACGTCCATTCCACGACTAAAGCAGGCACGCCATGTGTGATCATGGCCGCCCTGATCACCTCTCCAGAGGTGTTGTTAAAGGCTCCTTCGATGTCCATGAAGGTTCCAATGGCGAGTCCTTTCTCCTTCAGTTGTCCTTCAATTAGGTTTACTGCTACGCATAGGGCCATCTCCGTCGAGTGACCAGCTCTATAGAAGTGTTGCTCTTTGTGAAGTGGCCTCCTTGACAAGACCTTATCGCGGATATATCTATCCAGGAGTCTTTCCAATGTTTTTACAAGGAAAGATGTTAGGCTAATGGGACGGAAATCCTTGGGTGAGGTATAACCGATCCAGCCTGCTTTCGGAATAAAGACTACTCTTGTGTCTCTCCATGCCGCTGGGGCATGTCCCAGCATCAGACTAGCCCTAGCAAGTCTCATTAGATTCGTAAGGGCTGAAGGACTTCAGGGCCCACCCGACCCTGGCAAGGGTGACAATCTCGTTAGCAAGCCGCCGTTTCGGGCCCAGTTGGGCCACAGGCGACTTCGGTTGCCTCTGACGTGCCGTCCCAACTTCTCCAAACCTTGGAAAGCCTGGGAAATGTGTCTTGATCAGGTGAGCCAAGGTGTCCCCGTCCGACTCTGAGTAACCCCCGCCGGGCAATTTCAGAGTGCCGAGAATAGCGTCCGGATTTCGAGAAAGCGCTTATCCAGTCTAGCCGCCTCACCTTCCTTCTCGATGTCAGTGCAAAAGTTGGTAGAGCTCTTTTGCTTTGCATTACATATTGCATCCCTGTATACATCCCTCATCGATGTGAATGTGGTCCATAGTTCCTTTGTTTTGCCATAACTGGCACGTCTGAACCTCTCTCTGGTTTCCCTGCGAAGCTCTTCGAGTTTCCCATTCCGCCAGTGTGCCTTCCCAGTCTTTCGGACTCTTGTAGATCGACAAAAACTTTCATAAGTAACTTTGATGGCTTCCGTGAAAGTGTTGGCTTCTATCTCCCGGGTATCCACGTCTCGAGTTGACCTGGGAACCTCTGAAAGTGCACATCTTAGCTCCGTGGAAAACTAATCCCAGTCCGTTCTTCTTCGATTTCTGGCCCATTTAGGACCAGCTGGTACAATGGATTCCAACACGAACTCTATCTGTGAGAGATCTGAGAGTGGGTTTATCTGAGACTTTCCACCTCCTGATGTAATCTCTAAAACTACTGGTACAGAGTGTTATGTCAATGACTTCCTCCCTGACCGAGTTACGGAACGTCGGGGTGTTCCCCGTGTTAAGAATATCCAAATCAGTGGTGATTAGGTATTTCAGTAGGTCATTACCTCTTGACTTGACGTCCGTTCTGCCCCACAAAGTATGGTGGGAATTAGCATCGCATTCCAACAGTAGAGGAATATTCTTTACCTTGCAATATCCACCAGTGTACATACCTCCACTGGTGGGTTGGTATCGCTGTCATACGGAAAGTAAGCCAATCTCAGACCTAGCCTTACTATTTCTCTGAGATCCGTGGCTATCACCATCAGGTCTCTCAAACATAGCTCAAGCAGCGGGACAGCGTTGACTACCTTCGTCAGCATACAAGCCCTTGGTTTGGCCGCCTTAAGGTCCCTGTAACAAAAAAGACAAGCCTCCCCCCCCCTAACCCCTTATGGTATCTCAAACTAACCAAGGTTCTTGGATTAGCGAGATGCATGTGTGCCTCGCAGTCATTCCCCCTCTGCAAAACTGCAGAGGCGCCTTTGCTGTGATGCAAGCTATTCTGAGTAATGGTGAAACCAGATGCAGTCATTTAAGTCTGCTCCCGATCTTCCTGTGTCTCAACAGGCTCCTCACATCTCTGGCCGGCAACTCTAAAGTTGACCAGTCCAAAGTGATAGAAGGGCTAGTTGTTGAGGGCTGCAAGAGCCCTCTTCTGGGACTCAGAAATCTGCACAACAAGGAGATGCCTAGTGCCTCCTGCGGTGTCCTCTGCTTGAGGCCTATCATGCCTGACGATTCGCCAGGACGCTGTCTTAAGTGAGGGGCTGAAGCCCTCCAGCCGTGGAGTACCTCAGACGGGTCTTCCGGTTTACCCGGAAACCACGCCGTAGCTCTCACCACCTTCTGGAACCTTCTCACGGCTGTGACTCGACCACTGCTTTGAGTAGCCAAGCTTTAGCCGCTAGGTCGGCTGCCACAAATACGAAGAGCCCTCTCCTGCAGAAGGAGGTCGCGAATCTTGGCCATTGATCTAAGGAAATTATTTAAAACGCCATCCAGGTAGCCTCCCTAAAGAGCTCATACTGCTCCGTAGTAAGCATTGAGTACGGGTAATTGCCATCAGCCACCACCATCGTCAGTGCGTTAGTCCTCTGAGCGGGCGTCAGTCCAGCTCCCGACGACTCTCTGTTTGTCGGATGCTAGGCCGCTTTGTGCCTCTTCAGAGTCTAAGCGACCCCTGGTGGGGTGTCCTCTGAGCCCCTACCTCTCTTCTGGGCCTCAGTGCTGGAACTCAGCCCAATAGCTGCCGACGTTCCAGCTTCCGCAACTGCTCTGCTAGCCTGCTGCGCTTGTCTGCCAACTCCCTTCCTCCTTTCTTCGATTGTTGGTTTGGTTTTGCGTGATTTATTTTGATCCCATGAGAAGCTAGAAAAGTAGAAGGTCCGTTCCTGCGGGGCCCCGCATGCAGGGGTAAGACTGAATACTCGGGGAGGTCGTCCGGTGTCCCCGAGAGGCCGTTAGGAAACCTTCGTAACCCCTAGGTGCCAAAGTGCTACGACCATGATCACTCCACGCCCATGGCTTAGGGGGCTGGTCACATTGAGTGAGATTGTCAATCATCAAATATCCACTTCAGTCCACTATGACGAACGTAGGGCTGCTTCTTGGTCGCTATGCGGGCCGCAGATCATTCCTGTACCGATTTAAATGCTGTACATCGGTCCGGGAGGGACCTCGACCCAGGGATCCAGACGGCCCGTGTTAGTCCGAGGTCCTTTTGACCCCCATGTCTCACACGCTCAAGCCTTTCCACCAACTACAAGGTGTTACAGCCCCTGGGGGAGGAGCATGCATCTAAGTATTTCTGAAAAAATATTAAAAAGGTAAATTATTTTTATTATTATAGTATGCAATGCCCAAATAAAGATTTTAATATGATCTGAACACCAGAAATACATCTTTACATACTTTCAAAAACAAAAACAAACTTTGGTTCCATAATTTTGAGTTTTATTAACTTCGAAGAAGAAGTTTTTCATAAATGAAGTTCGCAGGACATCTTTAAAAACTCTAAAAAACAGTTATAGACAAAAAATGTATTGATCCATAATCACTCCCCTTCGACGATAGTTATTTGCTATTATAAGATTTTCTTGCGTCAACTGACTTAATTTTATAAGAGAAATGCAATAATAATTTACACTATTCTTCATTTTGTATTTTTCTAACAATGTACCACTTATATAGAAAAGATAAAAGAAAACATTGACTATTACTACTTAAAAAAAAAAGTTTTTTTTAAATTTAGATTAAAGCTCCTAGTTTTTCTTCATAGATGCAACAATTTATTTAAAGCTTCTGTAAGACAATGCTTTCTAATTCAATTTCTGAGATAATTAATTCAACTTTCCTGTTTTTCACGAACATTTTTCGTAAAAATGCGTCAGTATTAAAGGTTATATCCATTATCTCGACATGTTTTCCAGCATAAAAGAGAAACGCCCATTATACAAGATACAAAAAAAAATGAAAAGAATTATTCACCTCGAAACAAATTGACAAATTTCCTTTCAACCATCCTTTGTTAGGACGCGTAGTTTTTGTTTTCATCGTGAAAAATAACACTGAAAATGAAGACATTACATTTTTGGAGGGACAGCACCAAGCATAGTAAAATGTGTACTTGAAAACTTATTAAGCTAAATTAGATATACAAGTTTTCTTATAATAATTTTTGACGGGACTCGCAGTTTTTGTTCTAATCGAAAAAATAGCATTAAAAAATATATATAAGACTTCTAAAAAAACAGCACAACATATAATAAAATATTTATTACCAAAGTGTTTTGTCCAAATAAGGCTATAAATATTTTTTTAATCATTTTTTATTGGATGAACAGCTTTCGTTTCAATGGCGAGAAATAACACAAAAAAAAACTTACATGTTGGGAAAAATGATGCGTAATTTTCGTTTCAATCGCGATATATACCTCTGACTTTTTTTTAATTTATTAAAAAATGACACAAGGTATAATAAAATGTTTCACTGCAGAAATTGTCCCCTGAAACAGACCTCATGGTGACCACACGAGACTTTTTGAATTTGAAAGTTGTTAGAGTTCCATATTTTGAATCTCATTGTATTATATATTGAACGAAATCAGATGAATTATATCATTATTGAGACTTTCAATTGGAAATTGTACAAAGCTAAAGGATTAGATTCGCCCTAAGTACACTTTTGAGATTTGAAAAAATGAATGTTAATTTCGTCAGCCAGCCATATTGCACAGACATTCATAAAGTTGGAGAATTTACCAAATTTTGACATTTTTTTCAGATTTAAAGCTTAATTCATCAGGGTACTTTTACTTTTATATACTTGAAGAGCAACTTTTTTCTGAATCACTATTTGAGAATGCAATTATTATAGCTACAATATAATTTTTTTTGTGTGAGAAATTCGCTAATTTGTGCCTTTTAATCAAGGTAGGATAGACGTACCAGTTTTGGGACGCCTCAAGCATTTTGGTGACAGTCTTTTCAAGATGCGATAACATGCAGATGCTTAAGAGCAACTCATTATTCTTGAAGAAAAATGTATATGAGACAAATTTCCATATTTGACAAATTGAATCTGATTATAGAGAGTTAAGACATGTTTGCCTACCACAAATATTGTCTGTCCTTATTGCGATCATATGAGACAGAAAAGCCAAAATATGTTCAAAATTAATTTCTAGCCGGATTTACTATCTACTTATTTTTTACTAGTTTATCGATTTTGTGACTTTGAGATCTGTAAGTAATGAAGAAGATTTGGATTCCCATCAGACGTTTTGGTTCCTTATACGTATGAGCCCTCTTCAGTGATTCATTTTTGAGAATTTGCAGGTTTTTTTTCAAACAATAAATCTTTGGTGCTGTTGTTTTTTATTTTTCATCACACTTAATTCCCGTTAGTTCAGTTTCAATTATCTTGATACTACTTTTGTTAAAATTATGTCATAGTTTTTTTTATTTTCTTTGCTCTGTTCTTGTTTTGGGGGATCTTTACCTCACTGCCCCCAAAGCAACAAAACAAAAAAACTAGTATCATTACTTATACTCGCAAAAAGCGACGATTTTCACTTCCAATTCTGACGTGAAACATAATTTCTATGATATGCTTGCGTCCTCGATGTGTTGATGACTTGCAGAAGCTTTAGTATAAACCTGTTTACCTACTATAAATAATGCCTGTCCTCGTACAGCGTTAAAGTTCATTCACCTCTTAATGATTATAAAATAACAACTGACATTTTTTATATGCTTTTATTGAACTATACAATATGTATATAATCGCTGTAAAAAGAACTTCTTCTTTCAGTTGATAATTTGGAAGTGTCTACGCGTATCGAAAAAATTCAGCTATACATGTCTATATATGGTTTACAAAAAGGAGATGTTTCGGGTTTCAATCGTGTGTAAATCTACGAGTCTTGTCGACGTTTTCTGAACACTGTGGAGACTGATCGAACTTAATTGGCCAATCAAGTCTTTTTTTTAAACCCAGGAGGACGGAAATTTAAATCGGATTGGCATTATATCTATTGTCCCTATTAATGTTATTAGGGTGTTTCAAGATTTCGATTGCTTCTCAATGTTTTCGTGGGAAAATATTGTATGTTTTTGCTATGACGGTCATTTTGTCAAATATAATGCTATGTCCTGTTTCGAGATGATGCTTGGTTAGTGCTCTCTCAGTTTCTCCAATATAGACTTTGCCACAAGAGCAAGGGATTTTGTATACTCCCGGATCATCGAGAGGTGCTTTTTTATATTCAGAGTTGCTTAGAAGTTGTCTCATTTTCGTTTGTTGAGAATTCTTCCTATTTGTTCGATGATACCTTGGATGTAGGGTAGAATGGTGGTCGTTTTTCTCGTTCTTTCTTGAGTAGGTTTATTACACAATACACCAAATTGATAAATAAACAAGAAAATTCTTATTGCTTTATCAATTTGTTTGTTTGTGTAATCGTTCTGTATTAGGATTTGTTAAAAGTTTTGTAATTTCTGTTGTAAGTTATCTTTATCTGTCAACAGAAACACACAACACAAAAGTGTTGTCAACGTAACTGCGCCAGAATTCCTGTCTAAGCTTGGAGTGGTTAAATATTTAAGTTTCTAGATTTTCCATAAAGATGTTGGCTATTACAGGTGAGATTGGAGGTCCCATTGCTGCTTCTGAAGTTTATTCATAAAATTGGTTATTGAAAGGGAAGTAAGTATTATTGAGACAGTGTTTTATCAAAGGTATGTAATCAGAGGGAAAGTTTGCAAAGGATTTAATAACACCGATTGTATCAGAGATTGGCACTTTCGTAAAGACAGAATTTCCTGCGAAAGGATTCTGTTCTTTTGTGAGGAAGCATGCTAGATTGTGAGTTAGTGAGTTTATTGCGCTGACGATCGGTCTGAGTGAAATGTTGGTTTTGTAGATTTTTGGAAGTCAGTGCAGTTTTGGGGAGTCGGGATTAGTAGGTATTAACTGAGACATTGTTTAGCTGTCAAGTTTAGAGTCTTTTAGAAGGGGTTTTGTTTTGCTGACTATTTCTTTTACGCGGTCTTTTATAAATTTTTTATATGTATTGTCAGTAATAAGGTCCATGATGTAGTTGTTATAGTCTTCTTTATTCATTATTGCTGTTGTGCTGCCTTTGTCTGCGGGTAAAATTATGATGTCTTCATTCCGAATGAGTTTTTCAATTGTTGTTTTTTCTTGTTGTGTTAAGTTTGAGGAGGGAAGTTGGGCTTGGCGTAAGATGTTGACCATTCTACGCTGTACGCCATTTGCTTTTCTGGGTCGAAGGGTATATATTGTGGATTCCAAATTACTGATGATTTCTTCTTCAGGAATTTTAAAGGGAGCTACTGCAGAATGATGTATTTTAGACAAGACTGAAATCATTTCATGGCTGAGAGAATGGTTAGAGATATTTTTTACTGCGTGAGTGGTGTCTGGTTTTCTGGAGGTAATTTTTCAAATGTTACTTTTTATTTTTGAGTGGAAAGACCTACAATCCATTGGGATTGGTCGAATGATATGTAGTCTGATGTAGACCACATGTCAAATCTAAGGGTGTTTGATAAGAAAAGGTTAAGTTTTGGTAATTTTTTGAAGTTAGTGTGAAAAACAAATTTGGTATGTTGTATTCTTTCTTTCAAGAAGAGCAAAATTGTTTTATGTAGAATTTATTTGGATTTAGATGGTCTCATATAGTTTTTCAATTGTAAGAATTTTTGGATGATTTTATTCTCCCTGCATCGTTTCAAGAAAGCTACAGATGTCTCCACGGTGGGGCGCTCTGGCCAATCACAGGCATCGCAGAGAATATATACAAAGCAACATAACCTGAAACTATAGTTTCAGGCTAGCCGTTAAGAAGTGAACTGTAATGTTCACGAAACGTCGGCAAGATTTGTGGATTTGCGCACGATTGAAACTCGGAACACCTCCTTTATTATAATGAATCATCGTGAAAGCATCAAATGTATTATCTAGCTTACATTTCTCATTCGTTGCAGATGCTTACGAAAAATAAATATTATAGCGGAAAAATGCATAATACGAAAATAGCTTGCATATATTAATTCAATGTGGCTTCCTCTAAGGAATAATTGCATAACCTTTGTATTCTTTCTTTTAACAGCACAGAACATGTACAACCGCTCTAAAAAAAAGTCTTCTTTCGTTGACTAATTTACTAGGGTGCAGGTATGAAAAAGACTATCGATTAAACGAATCTTTTGCAGTGAGACATTTTCTTGTTAAATAAATAATAAAATAAATGCTATTCTAATTTGTTTATTATTCAGTTTATCTTGAAAACTACATTTTCTGTAAAAATATTAAAATGTATGATTTTTCAACTGTGGCGAGGTTTGAGAATGCTTCTGCTCTCGCTTCTGCCGTTTATACCAAAGTCGTGTCCTGAAAACTACTGCACGTGCTTGTCGACAATCATTACTTCACTCCTGTGTATTTTCTGGCCTGAGGATGAGAAATTTAATAAGGTAAATATAATTTTTAAGAGCTAAGTGTATATACAATAAGTCATGTTCAGCAAGAAAAGGTCTCACTTTTTTATATTTAGTCAAAACTTCTAGGTTGAAAAACGAATTGCCAGAGCGCGGTTGAAGTTGGAACTTCAGAAACCCATTTTTCGAGAAAAAGACATCTAATATCGACGCGTGGCATAAACGCACGTTTTATTTTTTTTCAACCTAAAACTTGCCCATTGTCGGTCATTTCCAGGACATAAATATGTATATAGGGCGTATCGAATAATAAAAGTTGTTCGCTCGAAGTTCTACTAGCAATGCAAACTTTCATTTGGGAGTCAAAAACACTCCCCTAAAGTTTCATGAAAAAAAAATTCCTTCTGTCTCCGCATCGTAGATATAGTTAAAAATCACAGAAAACGAAGCACTTTTGCAAATTTGGAAAGCAAAAAATTTTTTTTTAAATTCAAATTATCAATAAAAATAGTTCAAAGCAAGTCGATTTATACCTGTATAGCGATAATTCCATTAAAATATTTTTTACC
>JAABKJ010012404.1:0-10530 GCA_011634705.1 Andricus grossulariae
TTATCCAATCCGAAGTCCATCCCAATCTCTCCTGTGTACTTCTTGACGATATTTATGGCAGTTTGAAGTTTGCCTTTGCCAGAGGTATAGATATTTAGGTCATGCATATAAAATACGTGAGTGAACTTATGCTCGCGCTGGTTAGTGTCGCCACAAAGGAATCCAGAAGAATTTCGTAGTGCAAAAGATAGAGGCAGAAAAGTGATGCAAAAAAGCAAAGGGCTCATGGTATCGCACTGAAAGACGCCCCTCTGGAAGGTGACGTTGTTCGTTGGCACACGATAATTTCCAGATGAGATAGTAAATCGAGTTTTCCAAAGAGGGATCCATCTCTCAATTTATCTCACCGTGTGTGAATGCACCTTCAAGCTTTCCAACAGACAGAGAATAAGTCTATGAGAGTTTGAATCGAAAGCTTTGTGATAAAATCAATGCAGGCCTTTGACAGGATGCGTTGCTGGGCTGCAGCGTCTTTACAGTCACACCTGTCAATTAGCAGGTTCTCTCGACAGCCTGCTACACCTTTCTTCGAACCACGTTATTCGTACATCTCACGCCACACAGGCTCAAGTCGCCGAACCATCCCGTTGTTCAGGATAGCTGTAAAGATCTTATACGGTGTGTTCGAAACAAGGTATTGGCCTGTAATTCTCTGGGTTAGACAAGTTGCCTTTTTCGGTAGGAGTATAGTGCGTCCTAACACCAGCTACTGCGGAATGGGCGTCTCTGACTTCACATATGAGGTGAATATGCGGGCCACAAGTTGGTGTGGAGAAGTAAACTTCTTCCACCAGAAGTTCTTGATACAATTTTGTCCAGCACCAGAAAAGTTCTTCGTGACTCTAAGTGCTTCTTTCGCCTTTTCGGCAGTGATTGCTGGACATTCCTCCGCAGATTTCATGAGGTTGTCGCAAAATTCCTTAAAGCGGTTTGTGCTGTTGTCGCTTCCTGATCTTCGGCTGCAGCTTGATCAAGCAGCGGTTGGGGAAGCGCTCCGCGTACATATCCATTTTCCGAGAGGTAGGTACGTTGATTTCGCAAGGATTGAAGGGAAACGTGCTGAAGCTCGAAGTGTTTTTGGCACCACAGAGCATGCATACGTACCATAAAGCCTCGGTGAACAGGGATAATGCTGGCATCGTAGCAGTCTAGCAAGTCATCCTTGAGTTGATTCGTCCACTCAATGTGGGCGTTTTACCAGTTCTTCGTCATTTTTCCATCTAAATTAGTTTCAGTTTTTCAATGTTATTTTTTAAAGGCAGTAATTGAATGTCACCTTTAAAATTTGTAAGTATCTAAGTCTTTTAAAGAATGGGCATAATATCCTGATAAATTATGGAAAAATACAGGAATAACATGTGAGTCTTCGTATTTAATATTACAAGGTTTATTATCGTGATCGTGATGTTTAAAGTCATCGTCTGCAAAAGGCTTTTCAAAAATGTGACATTTTGCCACAGGCATACAAACAAAGTGTGCGAAGCCAAAAAAGCGTGATCAAAATCTGCAATTTTTGGATTTTTTTATTACCAACTTTTTTTTTATGCGGGTTTGAATTTCTATTTTAGCTCAAATTATCCCAAGTAGGCCACCATAAATCCAAAGTCCTTTTTTTCGCTGTAAAATAAGTTTTCAATAGCCCTTATGTTCGAAAAGATTTTCCCAAGTTTTGGTCGCAAACAAAATTTTTGTGCAAAAGTTATTGCCATACAAAATTTAATGTTACAACATGATCAACATTTTTCTGGTGAACGGCTAAACGGATTTTTATGATTCTTACGTAATTTTTTTTTTTTTTTGAAAACATACATTCCAGAAATCTCCCTTTCAAATAATGAAATATTGTTTTTTTTTTTTTAAAGTATCAGTTCTTCATAAACAAATTGAATTTTTTGTGTTATTTTCTTTAATGTACATTCCAGGAATCTTTCTTTCGAATATATGAACATTGAATTTGTTTAAAAAAATTTAAATTGTTCATAAACGAATTAAACTTTTTCAAGAGAATAGTAGTTGCTATTTTTCAAGTAGACTAGGGCACAACATGCTCTAAGCGCTCGCGCATTGCACTACAGAATTAGCAAGAAACTGTTTTATAACTTGGAAATCATCAATATAAAGACAGGTAAAAGTACAGAGCTTGCAAGCCTGAGAAATAGAATGAGTGAAATACTATACGACACATAAGGGGTACTAGATGCTTTGAGACACTTTTTTAAGAAACTATTGGGAGATGAAGCTACAGAGCACCTCAACTGCGATACAGAACACGATGCGTTAGAGAACTCAATTGAGAGAATCTGTGCCTCTGAGGTTAGGGATATAATTGAGAACTTGAAAATATGGGATGTCCAAAGTGGATTTATGCTACGAAGATCATGTACGAATCAAATATTTAGCTCGAGACAGATCACAGGAAAAAGTTTGAGAGTAAGGAAAAAAGTTTTCTGTGCATTTTTTGACCTAGAAACAGCGTTTGACAACGTAGATAGAAGTAAACTTTGGGAAGTCCTTAAAGAGTACAAACCGATGGATAGCTCCTACAATCAATAAAAGCAATATTTGCTTCAAAACTAACGTAAATAAAACAAAAAGTATGGTGCTTGAAGGAAAAGGTGAGAAAACAATGTGCAATATTGTCCTAAATGATGAAAAAGTAGAACATGTTGATAAGTACGTATATCTTGGTAGCCTATTCACTAGTGACGAAAAGATGAATGAAGAGTGAGATAGGCGTAGAAACTAGGGTACATAGGTTATCGGTAGAGCAGGGCCCATTATAGAAAGAGTATCAGTGGAGGCAATGACGCTCAAAACAAAAGACCTCAGATACTAATGAACCCGAGTGGGGAGCTTCATATGTTGACATTGTGAGGCTTTTCACTTGGGGTAATCACTATGGAGATTGACCAGCAACCTGAATCGGAGAAGTATTGCGGAAAGAACATGTCATTTAAATAAATAACACAGGAATTCTAGATCAATCTAAAAATCGATACCCCGTTCCTCACATTACTTCCTTCTTCACATCACTTCCTTCCACGCCGAGTGAGTCATGCTTTCCCCGAAAGGGAAATGGCTTAATCACGATGGCAGAGCGAGGTCAGTACCAAGTGCGAGTTTGATAATGATATACGTGGCGCGCACCCTGAAACTGGCGTACGCTAAGCGCTCACGATTTTAATTTAATAATGCGTCACAGCTTTAACGTCAAGAACGGTGCCCCAGTGGGTTCAATATCAAATAGGGTTGTTATTGCAATTATATATTTCACGCGCTGATCCAAACGACCGAACGCTAAGCGCTCGAGATGTAGTCTAAAATACAAAACATACTTCCTTCGCGCAGATAATGTGCCAATGTCAGGTTGAAACAAAGCACGGTTATTTTAAAAATACATATCGCACGCTTCTTAAAATAGCCGAAGGCTAAACGTTTAAGATATTATCGTTTAAAAATACTGACTGCTCTGAGGGCAGAAATAGTGTGTTAGTTTCAAGTAACAATATGCCAACAGTATATATAGCTATGAATCACTGCTCCCATCGCCCAGGCCATGATATGTCACATTGAATAAGTAATTTGTGATTTGTAATTTATTGAAAAAGTTCCTGGGGCTAATTAGCCCTCTAAGGAACAAAATTTAGACATAGTAATATTCTTAAAACTAAGAACGTGGCACAGTAACTCGATATGTGTATTTAACAGTAAGTTAATGCTATCAATTAATATTTAACATGGGCCCTTAAAATCAAAAAGTTATAGGTCGAAGCACATAGTAGTGTTGTCCCTGGTAGTTAGTGGTATTCTATCCCATAAACGTACCCCTCTCTAACCCAAACGATCTTTGGAGTTTACATGTTCTATTTTTTGGTATTTTTAAAGCTAAGTTTCTCTCATGGGGTCTGGTATTTCTAGATATTGAAAAGAGCAAATTGCCCATTAAAAATTGTTTTCTTTTAGTCACGGGCAAGAATCCTCCTCTCTCCCAATAGAGAGTAATGTGTTCACTTTTTGGCAAATTGTATATAAAATGGATACATGCATTTACTTCCCGTTTTAGTTTCCCATTAGGTTCATCCGTTATATTATCGTAAGCAATACATCCGTAATCAAAGTACGGGACATAGTACGGTTGAGCAAGTATCCTAAATCCTTGACCGATTCTTGAAAAACAATAGTAATATTACCAACCCTTAAAGAAGGGAGGGCAGCGAGTGCATCCACAGTGGAAGAAGCCGAATGCCCAATAATAATAGCTTTAGTTTTAGGCGGATTTAAAGCAACGCCATTATTCTCAGCCCAAAGCACGATCCGATCTATGTCCTCTTGGATCTGATTGAGAACTCTATTCAATTCTGCAGTAGGTCCAGAAAGGTACAATTTTGAGTGATCAGCGTATTTAAGATACTCACAAAATTTTAGATCACTTCCAAGATCAGAGGTATACTAGTTGAAGAGCGTAGGTGCAAGTGTGGAGCCCTGCGGAACCCCACTCTTAACTTCCAAACCACTTAGAAAAATCAAAAAGTACGACAACCGTAATTTTCTTTTTGTTGATTGCCAGCTCAACATCAGTAATGATTTTGAGGGATGCTGTGAGTGTACTGTGCTTGGCTCTAAAGCCTGATTGCATAGGTTCTAATAATTTATTGGGATCTGGAAAATTTTTCAGCTTTCTATGCACAATTCGTTCAATTCGCTTTGATAACGCATTAAGGATAGAAATTGGCCGGAAGTCTTTAGTGGAAGTAGGACTGTTGATTTTAGGTATCGGTTGAATTAGTGGCTTTTTCAATATATTTGGAAAAATACCACATTATTAAGATGCATTATAAATCTCCAATAATATTGGGAAGGTAACTGGTAGAGCTGACCGGATCATTTTTATCGAGATTCCATCCATACCGATCGCATTAGAATTAACTTCTGTTACTTCCTGAAGGACAGTCTCAGGAGTTATGTCCGAAAAAAAGAAATCATATTCATCATAAGTTTTCAAAGGTAAATTGGAGGAGGCAGTTGGAATTTGTATCGTCGTAGGTTTCAACATGAATGTAGTAAGGAAGTCACAAACAGAGAAATTTTGATCAGGAAACTCTTGTTTGGGTTGAATTACATAAACGCAAGCACTGAGAAGATGGAAAACGTTTCCTTTGTTGTTTTTATTTCTGATTGCGTTTAAGTTAAATTATTTGTGAGAGTCCCTAATTTTCGTCTGAATAATATTCCGAAGTTTGCAAAATTCTGCTTGTATAATATTACTCCTGGTTCTTCTTGCTAACCTACGTTGCATGTCCCTTTTTATCATCGATTCTCTTATTTCTGTATTAATGCATGGGGCCGTTTCCCTTCGAAAACGTGGTATATATAAAGGAACGAATTCATTATATGCATCAGTCAAAATGGTAATCAGACCATTTACCTTTGCATTTACATCACGAACTGAGAAAAATTTGCCCAATCATATGGCATTAAATGACCCTGAAACTCTTGTTTATTGACAAGTGTAAGATTTCGAGTCAGTGTAGGAGTAGGTTTAGGTGGGAGATTATTGGACATTTGGTACTCAATGTTGATGAGATCAAGATTAGATGAGGACGGAATTGCGTGCTATAAATAGGATAATACTTTGTCACGGTAATCTACAATAATTAGGTCTATGCGTGTACTAGCAAAATTAGAGTGATAAGTGGAATTATGTGGCACTGTAGAAAGTCCCGCGGAGTAAATTATATTTCAGAAGTTTAGTTAGATTAGTATTCGAATTTAAATTTGTGTTTAAATTTCCAGTAGGTATTATACTATTGTATTTTGAATGATGTGTAAATATTTCTAATTTAATTTCTTTACTATAGTTAGCGTTAGGCGGTTTAAAGATAACCTCAATTAGCGAACAATCTACCCCGAAGTATACGTCAACAGAGAGAAAGTTAACGACAGGATAATTAGCCTGTGGACTCATTCTTACTTCTCAGCCCCTGAGACTTGGATTTATATAAAGACAGAACCCGCCCCCTCCCCTTCTCTCATCTTTGTCCCTTCGAAAGATCATGTGACCCTCCAAAAAAATTGCACTCGAATGGATGTCAGGCTTAAGCCAACTATCAGACACTGCGATGATATGGTATGAGCACGTACAAAAATAGTGTTTAAACATAAGAAATGAGATGAATGAACAGCTTCAATACCGATATATGTTATTATTTTCCAGAAGACGAATCTCGTAGTAAAGTTTAGAGTTACAGTAAAAGTTGATAACCAAAACAAGTCAGAATACTCAAAAGGGTACATATGTAAACCGAAAATCTTTAGTACATGATTATAATAAATTGTAGTAAATATCTCCATGTAGCAATTGCATTGACCACTAACAAAAATATGCCAAACAAAATACATTTATGTAGAAATAAATAAAAGAGGTAGAATGCAAAGAGAGTAATGAGAAACTAAAATGAAGAAATGCATAAAAACTTCATCTTCTTTGCTCTTTTCCAGTTAAATGCCTCCTTACATATCAGACCATTGTACTTTGTTGAAGTTTCTCTAATGTAAAGGTTGCATTGCTCCCCACCAGACCAGCCAATATTTTTTGTCGAAAAACCTCGGTTTTTCTTACGTTTCTCAATAAGACCAGAACAAGTCTCTTGCTGACTAAATTTCCCAATTATAATCGGAGGTCGGAACTGACCTGAACCATTTAATTCATAGTCTCGTGTTCTAAAAATAGAAATAAGACCATCTTTGGATGAAGGAACCTCCAAAGTGGTTGCTATTTGATTCATGACAGCTGAAAAGTCCTCCCCCTATTTAAAAGGCAAACCATGAATGTCTACAACATTAGTTAGAGAAGCCTGCTTCAAAAAATTGCATTTGCACTTCAAGTGCACCACCTGTGAAGTCAATTTATTTTCATTAACTGAGAGTTTCTTTGTGACTTCCTGAAGCTCTTGAATTTCCATAAAATTAGTTGCAACAGTCGTTTCAACCGTAGTTATGGGTGGAGAGTTTTAAATTATGTTATCCAGTATGCTGTTAATTGAGATATCTTATTTACTCTGAAACTTTTGCAATAAACCAGTCATATGCTTAAGACACGTCTCTTGAACTTCCGTTACTAATTTTATTATGGCCATTCGACGCTAAAATTAAGGACGCGCCGCAAAACCATTTCTTAAGGCTCTTTTTGATCTTATCTCCTTCCTTCAAGCATCCATTGTGCACTAAAATGCTACATTTTCCACATAATAATAGTCCAGGATCCCTCTCGTGATCGCAATACTGCTCATGGCATACGCCAACATGATAATAGGCGTCAGGTCAAAACTTACCCGGACAAAAGGTTCACAAATTCCAGTTCCCTGACAAAAACCATTCAAACCACTTAGAAAATCTGGAATACAACTGCTTCTAGTTTATTTTTAACCAAAAATTCATACGAAATTTGCCCGTAAACAAAAACTGTTAAGCAAAAATATCAGTGCCTGTTAAACCACGTCACTAGTCCCGACCAGTGCCGTACCCCGACGACAAGTCTTCCCGAGACAAGTCTTACCAGGATATTCTTCCTTGGATATACCTCCCAAGAATGCATGCGTTATTGAAGGTCACTTCCCAAAGAAAATGCCCTCACAAGAAATCTATTTCCCGGGAAATCACTTGCTACCTTCAAAAAGCATGATATGCTTTGGGGAACCAATGGACAAGTCATTCCAGGGAAAGTATTCACAGGAAATCACTTCTCATCTTTAAAAGAATATGAAGAGCTTCGAAGCACGATTATATACGTCTTCCCCAGATATGTAGTCCTAGGAAATCACTTTCAACTTCCAAGGAATATAAGATGCTTCAAGGCATCATTGGACATTTCTTCCTGGGACATGTCTTTTCAGGAAATCACTTCACACACTTCGAAAAAAAAGGAGTTACTGCAGGGCAACATTAGACAGGCATTTCCGGGCAGGCCTTCCCAGGATATCATTATACAGGTTTAAGAAAATAGTAGTTGCTCTAAGGCAACATTAGATAGGTCTTCGACAGATGCCGCGAAGTATGTTTTCTTTTTTTGAAGGTAAGATGTCATTTTCTTGGAAAAAAGTGAAGCGAAGCTTTTTTTCTGCAAAGTCATGTCTCGGGAAGCCTGGTGCTGGAAAGACCTATCCGATGGTTCCTTGAAGCATCTCATATTTTTATGGAAGTGTGAACTGATTTCCTGTAAAGCCATGTTCCAGGAAGTCCTGTCCAATGATGCATGGAATAATCCTATGTGTTTTCAGGAGTGAAAAGTGATTTTCTTGAAATGAAATGTCCTGGAAAGACTCGTCCAATCTTGCTTTGAAGCATCTCATGTTTTTATAGAAGTGGGATGTGATTCCCTGGAAAGATATGTGCCGGGAAAACTATTTCAATGGTGCCTCAAAGAATCAAATGTTTTTATGGAAGTAGAAGTGATTTCCTGGAAATACATATCTCGGCAAGACTATTCCGAGTGTGCCTCGAAGATTTTCATGTTTATTTTGGAAGCGTGAATTGATTTTCTGTGAAGACTTTTCCCAGAAAGACCTGTCTAATGGTGCCGTGAAAAAGCTTTTAATTTTCGACCATTTTCGACGTAATAGCAGTGACGTTTTATTGAATCAAAATCTCGAGCGATCAGCGTTCAGCAGTTACAGGATGCGCGCAACATATATCATTATCAAACTTGCATTTAATAGTTCTCCCACTCGACCGTCGTCTCCGCCCTTCCAGCATATATAGTGATTCATTGTTTTTACGGATTTTGAGCGTTTAGCGCTGTATAGCGCTGAAAATCTCCATTTTGCTCAATTCCTTTCTTGATATTTCATCAGGCCCTTATTATTATTATACCAATTATCCGTTTCCATTTCGGGGTCGGAGTCACTCACTTGGCGAGGAAGTGAGAATACTGGAGAAGAGGGTGTAGATTTTTAGATTGATCTAGAATTCCCGTGTTATTCATCTAAACAATACGTTCGTTCCGCAACACTACTCTGGCCCAGGTTGCTCATCAAGCTCTCTAGCGATCACCCCATGTGAAAGGCCTTACAAAAATATAATGTGCGGTTCCCCATTTGGACCCATATAATCTGCAGATTAATTTTTTCAACATAAAAGGTATTAAAAAATGTATTTCACAAGAACAACAAAAACTTTCGAAATATTGTGGCCTACTTGAGATAATTTCACTTATAATAAAAATTTAAAACTCGAATAAAAAAAATGGCAAGGAGAAAATTCCAATCAATGCAGATTTTGATTATGTTAAATCAAAATTATAATACTATATAGGTCGATTGTTTGGCTTTGCACACTTTTTTTGTGTGCCTGTGTATTTTTTAGAAGTGAATATATTTCCTCAGACACACGTTTTAATTTTTCAATAAACCAATTTATACAGTCTTCTCCTCTATATTCTTTAAGGTCAGAAGGAGTATAATTAACATTGCAAAGTTTATAAAAATCTATCCTCGTTGGGGCATGTTTTTGGCAATTGGTGATTGTACATCTGAATTTTTTTAATATACACTATATCAGCACAAATTGTTACAGATACTTTTTCTTTAAATCTATCATTCTTAAATTTCAATGCATGATGATCATTTTTCGAAAATTGAGATCTTACTAGGTGATCTTCAGATCTTTAATCCCAGGGAAATGATAAACTATCTTACATTCATTAATATCAATTTCATTGTCAGAAATGTTATCCTTACCATTTAAATCAATTTCTGTATTTTCAACCATAAGAAAGTAAATTGTGGACTTGTCTGTTTGAAGTTGACTTAAATAAAGCGGAACAATTTCTTCTTTCTTAATATTGTCATATGTCTCTATACTATAAAGATTTATACTCAAATTATTTATTTTCTCAAATTTCAGGACATAATTTAAATTATTAAGAAATTTTATTCCATAATATTAGAGTTCAGTATCGATATTAGCATAAGAACTTTTTTGGAGTAAATTCTTTACAGTAGAGTGCAGTGCTGCCATTACCGACCAGAGAAAACAACAAACATCATTATTTTGAATATTAACGACCGATCTTTCATCTCTCACAAATTTTGGTAATCGTATGTAAGCTGACAAGCCAGAAACTGAAAACCATGTATATTCATTAAAATTTACATTTTAATATATAATGTCTTTACATTTCCAATTCGACTTTCTTTGTTAAAACTCTTCCACTTTGAATCATTTTTTCTCTCTTACTTTAGTCTCAAATATTGAAAAAAAAGATTACTTGTACCAAGCGAATTTTACTTGGCTGAAGTAAGTGAAATTTCGGATTATTTTCAAACAAATATGTTTTTGAATTAAAGAAATATTAATCAAAGACAAAAATATACATGATAAACCAAATGAATGACTCGTTGTTCCAAATGAATGTGCCATGAATGGGAATGAATATTTCATTGAACTGAAGAAATGTGAATTATTATTATTATATCATTAAGCCGTTTCCCTTTCGGGGTAGGCGTGAATTGCTCGGTGGTAAAGTAGTGATGT
>JAABKJ010012405.1:0-10530 GCA_011634705.1 Andricus grossulariae
ATATAATAGTGTTGAACATAATGTAGAAAAGTTCAGATTTTGGACAAAATCGAGTGCGAAGCACGAGATACGTGATGTGAATGTGTTCGTTAAAGCCAAAGGAGCTTTAACAAAAGAGAATTCACTATCACCAAATATTCCGGAATTATTGAGCGCAGGAAAGGGTTGTCCATATGCCTACACGTTAAATAGGTGAAGTTCAAAAGCAATTTATTCAAATTTTAGCCCCCAAAGGCCCTATATGATTATAAGTTGCATGTGTAGAATGTATTCAGCTATCAATTTGTGCAATGAAAAATGGAACTTCGCCGTCATCGATAGAATAGCCGAACTACCTTAATTAACGTCGATTTTGGCGGAATTCTGTGTTTTTATAAGTTTCGATCAGATTTGCTTACCGATTTAATTTAATTTTTAATTGCTGAAGATAAGGCTTGATATCAATATTACAGAATAGAAAGTGTGCCTTGGGCAATAGGGTAAAATATATACTTTACATGTAAAAATTATAATGAAATTAAAATAATACAAACAAAAAAAGTTTAAAAATTTGATTTTTTTTTGCTGGTATTATTTTAATACCATTATCATTTTCACATGTAATCTCTATATATAATTTTATTCTATTGCACAAGGCACATATATTTTGGTTTATATCAAGTCTTATTTTCCGCTATTAAAAATTTGATGAAATCGGTAAGAAAAGTTTATCGAAACTTATTAAAACACAGAATTGCACCAAAATCGACATTAATTATCTAGAATCTAGCTATGAATTTTGTTCAGTTCACTTTAATGTACACTTGACTCCCGATATAAGCACCCTCAGTTTACGCTATTCAACAATTTTGTTAAAAAGTCATCCTTTTTGGTTGGAAATTTAACTGTTTTGTAGAAAATTCGTATTTTTGACCAGATAATTTAACATTCTTGCAGAAAATTCAACTATTTAGTCGAAAACTGAACTACTTTGTTGAAAATTAGTTACTTTGGCTGAAAATTCATTTCGTTTTTGGTTGCAAATTTATTATTTTTAGTAGAAAATTCTTGTTTTTATGATTGATCCTTTTGGTTGAAAATGTAACTATCTTGTTGAAAATCGATGTATTCTGTTAAAAATCGTCTTTCTTGAATGAAAATTAATCATTGTGGTTAAAAATGTAACTATCTTGTTGAAAATCTACGTATTTTGTTGAAAATTCGTCTTGTTTGGTAGAAAATCAATTTTTTTACAACTGTGCAACCGTTAGTTTGAAAATTTATTTTTATTGATTAAATTCAACTTTTTTTGCTTTTAAATTAAAATTTTTTTGGGTGAAATATCCACTATATTAACATTTTCGTTAAAAATTCATTGTTTGAAGTTCAAAATTAATTATTTTAACTAAAAATTTAACTATTTAATTAAAAACTGTACTGTTTTGTTAAAAATTAACTTCTTTGTTAAAAATTCAACGGTTTTATAGCAAAATTGCTTATACATTTGAAAGTTATTCTTTTGGAATGAGAATTAACTATCCCATTTTTGGTTCAAAGTTGATCTTATCAAGTTTAAAAATACAACTATTTTGCTGAAAATTTGCGTAACAAGTCGAAAATACGTTTTTTTTTTTGGCAGAAAATTAACCTTCTTTGTTGAAAACTCAACTGTTCTCTACAAAGCTCGTCTTTTTGGCTTGGAAATTCAACATTTTGGATGAAAATTTGTTTCTTCACTGACTGAAATATCTTTCTCGGTTAGGATTTTAACTTTTGTTGGAAATTCGTCATTTTTATTTGAAAATTCATCTCTTTTGGTAGAAATTTGATTTTCGTTTGTTAAAAATACAACTTTTTAATGGAAAATGAATCTGTTCTGGTCGAGAATTCAACTATTTTGTTAAAAATTTGTCTTTTTGGTTCAATTCAACTGTTTTTAATTTAAAATAAAAATCTTTTCTTGTTTTGAATATCAAATATTACATTTACAACAAATGAAAATTCATCTGTTTTCATTCAAAATTTAACTACTTGGTTGAAAGTTAAACTACTTTGTTAATTCATGAAAAGCAGTAAGATTTTACCGAAAACATCCCCTCCACCCAAATCGTTTTATGTTATTTTTGGGTGACCCCTAAATAAATTCACGAAAGAAATTATTTGGCAAAAAGTACGTAAGATGGGGAGAGGGATGAAATTTAGAAAGGTAGCGTTAGCAAAAATTGAAATTGTTATTGAGCACCCATTGTATTTGTATAATGTTTAATAATTTTAAAGTTTAACAGTTTCACATTTGCTTTAAGGTTTGAAAGTAATTGTATTCTTTCATAGAATATTGCTAAGGTTGTGAATACTTTTATGCAACTTTATATTAAATATAAAGTTGCATAAAAATGTTCACATAATTGTGGAAAGTAACATTTTTACAATTATTATGTGCGGTGTAGACGAAATTGTAAAAATTGTACAATTGTTAAATTGAAATTGTACAATTTTTAAATTTTATATTTATAATTTGAACGAGTTATACATAAATCTTAATTGCTATTTAATTATTTACAGAGCATATTTGGCATGTGAAAAAGAAAACAAGAAAAATAAAAATATTTAGAAGATGCAGGAAGGTATAATTTCGAAAGTAAGAGGATAATTACTTGACAAAATTGTATTTAATAAAACTTTAATATTATTATATGTTTTTATCATGTATTTTAACATTTTAAATAAAAATTGCGTTGTTATTGTAAAATTCTATAACATTAGTTAATTATCCTTAATTTATTTATATCCTTTCGAATTCAAGAGCTTAAAAATTTGAAATTATTTTGTTTCATTGACACTCATTAGACTGATCTTAGCCACAAGTACATAAGATGCAAAACCCAAAATTAATTTCACACTGGTATAACTTTTCCTTTCCATTTCTTCTACATTCAATCAAACTGGCAAAAAATGATACAAAATTAAAAAATTTAAATTAACCTGATGGATTTCCAACGCTTTAGAGCATCCGCACGGAAAACCCCACACGCGAACAAATCTACGTTTCAATAAATGCAAAAAAAAAATAAAAAAATTGTACAGTACTGACGTAATGTCATGTTGTGAAGTTTCAGGAACCAATGAACATATTCCTAGCACCGGTTGTTGTGGTTAGTTGAGACTTGCGTATAATAATTACATTTTTATTTTTAAAAAGTATTATGCACTTAACTTAACCTAAATTTACACATTTGTTCTCGCATCAAGAGATAATTTTCGTATTACAAAAGTTATAAAACAAATTTCTAACACAGAATCAACATGCTCAAGTGGAAAGAAGGGATCTTTGGCTTCGGAGCCTCGCATCCGTTCCGGTGTATGTCAAACAAACGTGGGTTGTCTGTATCGTGCCGATTGCGGTGGATTTTGCCCTAGAGGAACAGCTGCAACTGGTGCATGTCCTGGCCCGTGCCAGTGTGACCAGGAAGAAGCATGGAATATAAATATTCCCCCAAAACCAAATTGTGAATGGTTGAGCAATTTTAGCGAGCTTCGTCGACAGTGGAGTGATCATAGCCGACCCCAGAATTGCAAATGTTGCAACTGTCGTCCTCAGTTAGTCTCTTACTATACTAATTTATCACCTACAATATTCAGATTAATTCCATTCATAAACATCATCGGTTGCAGTAGAAAAGCGGCTCCGTGCAAACCATGCTCCCGAACTACATCTTCCTTCTTTGGTAACACTGGGTCATCGAGGGACAATCAGGTAGGATTAAGGAAATATATAATTTTTGTTTAATTTTCATTTTAAGATGCTAGGATTCAAGTAATGATTACCACTTGACATATCACCTTGCTGATGCTTTCTGATTATTAGCACAATTCTATCTTATTTATGGTTTTTGGATAGCAATAATCTCAAACAACATACGGGTGCAGCTATATATATATTTTTAAATCTGCAGCACAGCTATAAATGTTTTAGAATACGCAGCTATATGGTGCAATTATACGCATCTAAAGAAACTTATCAACATAAGCAAACTAATCAAAGTTCTACATTTCTTTCTATTTTTTATTTTATATCCCTTATTTAGGATTGCTGTAAAGAGCGTATGTCAGGTGGTGGCTGTGAACTAAGATCCAAAAAAACTTCATCTTCATCCGGGTCTCCATTACCAAATCACAACTCCCAAAACCATACTTCTGAAATAAACTCATCATCTCGTGAATGTCCTCAACCAAGTCCACCAATCTGTCAACTACCCAGCAGTTGCCAGCCATGTTCACCCTCTCCACGCCCAGTCTTGAAAAAGAGTTGTTGTCAGTGCATTCCAGGATACTGCATGTGTCAACCACGGCCCAGAAACTGCAACTGTCCTTCACCAGTACATATTGACGCAAGAGCCAATAGGGAGTGTTCCTGTGATTGCCCGTCATCTCCAGAGTGTGCTTGTCCACCCAGTGAACGTAGGTTCCCAAGAACCAAGATCAAATGTCCGAATGCTAAGTTGTGCTGTCCCTTTCCACGTTTACCACCAAGTCCAAAATGTTTTTGTTCTAAGTGTCAACCCTGTCTACCACCACCATGTGATCCTTGCATGACTAACAAATGTAATACAATTCCTACGAAGATGAAACCATATCAAGCAGATTCTACATGTCCAACATTAGCACCTTGTCCTCCTCGATTGCCTAAAAACTCTTCCAGATCATCTTATCCTCATACATCGAGAGATCTACCACCTTCCACTTCTTGTCGACAGATGTCTTCAACATATGATGATAACTATGATGAACCTCTGCAGCCACAAGTACGATTTATGAATCGTCCAAGGTCATCTCATAGTGGTCCAGGTCAGTCTTTAGGTCCTGATGATGCTACAGACGGAGACGAGGATGGAGTGGCCGAAAATGGGAAATCCAGTCAACAAAACTGTAGTTCCGCAGGACAGGGTTGTGAAACAGTTTGCAATTTTTGTTGTTTGAAAGATGCAGACGATGTCGGTGTGACGAAGGAGGATGTTAAATTCAAGCTTAACTGGGATTCAAGCACTAGAGAGTCTTTGAAAGAAGAAGTCAAATTTGTAAACAATATCTCTTCAGTTCCACCGAAAGCTCAATCTGCTTCCTTAAAGAAAGAGAAACCGACATCGTCAGTGACTAATGGGAATAATAGTTGCCAATATTTAACCACCGCAGCCACCCTTGCAAAGAAAATACAAAAAAGCCCCTTATTTGACCGACTTCAGGCACAAACGAAACGTCTTAATCCATTTTTAAAGATTAACAAACTTCTGGTATACCAGCAGTAATTATATTTTTGTATCGAACAAAAATCACTTTCCTCGTCTCTTCTTTGGCACCAATTTGGAATAAGTCATGTAATTATATAATGAAATCAGTTGATGTTGAGTAATCATTACTTGATTAAGCAGTTTCACTCTTGTAGTTTAAAAACTTTATTATGTGTACCCCATATACGTTCAAAGGTGTGTGATTGTCTGGTGCATCCAGTAGGTAGCGGCGATGCAAAACTACTTTATAATAGATGCAAGCGGGGTGGCTGTGATGTGACGCCTTTTTTCGGAAGCATAAGCCGCTTCATCTTTGTGCCCGGTACCACGACTGTCATTTCTTTTGCTCTGCTGATCCTTGGCGCTGTTACCTGGGCCTCTGGTTTTGCTTTTTATCATCGTTACATGTGTCCAAAAAGACTATGTGGATGATCAAACAATCATTGCGAACCAGCGGAAAGGTCTCTAATCATTTTCTTCAATAAGCTTTTCTCAAAAAATCAGATCTATTTATCTAAGAAACTTCTACTCGAATGTGCTGACGATGCATTACTCTTCCAGGAACTGTAAGCGAGGATCATTACTCTTGTTGTTTGGAAACCGAAGTGCAAAGGTTCTTTATTTTTATGTTTGGTTTGCTTCAGTATAATCGCAAATTCTAATAATGTTGTCTTATTTATAGGAGAGATAATCAAGAATCCTGTGAAAATGTCTGTGATTCATCTACACAAACTGTGGTTTTGATGTGTCCTGTTTGCTTATCTCAGCTTTCTTCTAATCATTGTTGCTCTCCATCCTCTACACCACGAAACCTGTGCAAAGATTGCAAAAATGAAATTCATTTAGAGAAGGTTTCAGAATTTTGTAGTATATTTGAAGACAAATTAGAATCTCTGCATCAGGTTTATTACGAGGAACAAATGGAAGAAGGCTTCAATAACGAAAATTGTAACGATAACACAAAAATTCCTGAATGTAAAGAAGCATGTAAAGAAGGTAATATACCAGAAATAAAGTCTGCATTTAAGAATAATGAAACAGACGAAGAAGAATGCATAGATCCGTTTGAAGATGATGAATGTACAGATTATGATCTCTCAACATGTAATGTAATAGACAATATTTTCAAATCCGGTGAAATTTGCAAATGTGAAGAAATAGAATGTAACCAGAAACAGAACATACGTACAAATTCGCGTATGGAAGTAGGAACTAATACAAGTTACCCGAAAGTTTCTTGTTCAAAAGAAAATCTTTCGATCCAGAAAATGATAAGTACTACTTCGAACAAGGAAAAACTAAATGCAGCAAAAGATTCTGCACATAATTTTACAGATATTGCAATATGTTACAACATAAACGGAAAAACAAGTAAAACAGTTGTGCTAAAAGCGCAAGATCAGTTTAAATCTAAAGAAGAAAATGTATTTGATGTAAAACCTTGTACATCACTAGATTGTGAATGTCATCCAAAAAATAGAAAAACAGGTTCATGCAATTGTAAGATAAAGTCTACAGATAAAGAATCAGAAGGTAAGGTTCGATCTTCAAGGAATAATTCGTCATACTATAAGGAAATTTCTTTCCTTGATGGATGGAATAATCTTAAGAAAGCTTTAGGTTCATACATTCAACATCGAATTTCCCCAATTTCTTCTAAGCCTGGGCAAAGACTTCGAAATGAATATCAATTTCTTACTCCTTCTGATCGAAGAGAATGTAGGAAGACGAATTTAAATGAAAAAGATAAAAAAGATGTAGGAACGAAAAATAGCCAACCAAGATGTGGATTCTGCTTAAAAATGGCTAATACTCATCGACTAGATTCCTCCAGAAATCCTGAAAAAAATTGTAATCGCACAAAAAGAAGCAAGACAGAAAGCAAGGCTAGCAATAAGGAGCTTGATAAAATAAAGAAATGTAATAATGATCAAATCTCTGCTGAGTCGGATTGTACGATTTCTAGACTTTCGGATAGAGCTTTGATTGATATCCAACCTGGAAATAATGTGGATTTGATACTGAACATTGATATGCAACCAGAAGATGATACGCATGGCAATACAAAGATTTCAAGATCAGGGGAGAAGACTGATGCTTTCTTTTCGGATGATTCAACTATAATTAGGAATGAAGGTAAAGTTAATTCTATGATTGATGCTACAAATGATAATCTCAGTGAATCTTCGAGCAATGAATGTCTTGTTCATCCTGGAAAAGATAATTTCACAAATGAGTGCGTATTTAGGAGGAATCATAATAATGGACGAGACGGAAGTGGAGAATTTAAGCAGGAGATAAATTTCCGTGTAAGTGATTATCTTTCGTGAATCTTGATCATATATCACATATTTCATTATTTTGAAATTTGTTGTTGATAATTATTTTATGTGGAATTAAAATTGCTTTTTTAATTTCAGAGTTGTTCTATATCTACATTCGATGAAATAAAAAAGAAAGAAACATTCCAAGGTTCAAAACAAAGAAGAAATTTATTTCAAGGCATTAAATTTACATCGACTAAAGTTCAGATGCATTAAATTATCTCGGTGGGTCTTTAAATTTTACCACAAAGTTTTACTACAAGAATAAATCCTCTGCTAATGAAAAAAATTAAATATTGTATTGTAGAATGCAGCTTTGAATGAATCTTTTTCTCAATAATTAAATGTTCTTAAGTTCTTTTAATAACTAATAATTAAGTCCGAGACTAAAAGTCCGGACGTTTATGCACGTTTAAATCACGGTTGAGTCTAAACGTACGGACTTGGAAAGGGGAAGGGAAAACTGGAAAAATGAAGGGGGCGTGATTTATGTCCAGACGTATAGACACTACCAATAATTAATTAATGAGTTTTATTAAATATTTTTGAGGAAAACTTGAAGAGATAAATACAAAGATCAAATTTCCAATATTCCATATTCAAGTAACTAGAAGTTTCTGCAAAGTTTTTTTTACATATGTAAAACTATGTTATATATATAAAAAAAATATGAATGTCAAAAAAATAAATCAACACTGACATTTTCAGCGTTCACAATTGAAGAATTTGCAAGTGCAAATATATAAAATTGAATAAGTCTCAATTTTAAATCTTCAAAATTGAACTATTCCCAGAAAGGCATTTAGAATTGCAGTATTTTCTATTATAAATATCAAATGTTGAAGAGTGTCCAATTACAAATATTCAAAATTAAAGAATTTTAAACAGAAATTTAATCAAATTTATGAATTTTCAATTGTTAATCTTTCAAATCGTTGAACTTTCAATTTCAGATCTTCAAAAATAGAGAATTTTAATTTTGGTTAAAGAATTGATAATTTATAGATCATTGAAAATCGTTACAATTGAAGAATTCGCAACGTTAAATTTACAAAATCGACGAACATTAATTTGTTAATCTTTCAAATTAAAGAATTTTAATTTTGAAATTTAAAATTGAAAATCATGAAAATTTGAAATTTTACAGTTAACAGTAATTAAAATCAAGAGTTTTCAACTGTATCTCTTCAATTGAAAATTCTGTAATTTTGGTGCTTTACATTCGAAATTTCTTCAAGTTGGAAGATTGAAAATTAAAAACTTGATTTCCAAAATGATCCAAATTTAATAATTTTTATTTACACATCTTTAAAATTAAAAAGTTTTCAATTGAAAATCTTCAAAATTGAAGAATATTAAATTTCAAGTCTTCAAAATTGAAGAATTTTCAAGTTTAAATCTTGAAAATTGAACTATACTCAAGAAATCTTCCATATTACATACCTTGGAAATATAAATCTGGAAAAATGAATAATATGTAATTCCATATTTTAAAAATTCAAGAATTTTCACTTGTGACTCTTCAAAATTACAGAACTTTACATTTTAAATCTTTAAAAATGAAATTTTTTTTATTTTGATGATTTACGATTACAAATTTCTGTAATTTTGATGACTTACATTAGAAATTTCTTCAATTTGGAAGATTTAGAATTGAAAACTTGACTTTTTTCATTCAAGATCATCAAATTTCAAGAATTTTTATTAATACAGTTTTAAAATTCAAGACATATCAAATGCGAATCTTTAAAATTGAACTATTCAAAAGGATAATAGATTCAATACTTTCACTATGATTCATGATGATAAATTTAAATTTAAGACTTTTTCGGGTTTCAATCGTGTGCAAAACTACGAAACTTGCCGACATTTCGTGAACATTGCAGTTCACTTCTTCAGGGCTGACCTGAAACTGAAGTTTCAGGTTACGTTGTTCTTGTATAGATTCTCTACGATGAGAGGATAATTCAAAACTACATCATTTTAACTTAAGACATTAGGAATTGAAGGATCTGCAAGGACAGACCTATTTCAAACAGACGTTCCAAAAATTGAAACGTCGCTTGAGGCCTGCAATTCGTCGTTATTCAGCTCAATTCTAAGCAAATCGTGTATTGAGAATTTATTTAGGAATTTTTCTCTTAAACTAAACAATTCAATTCAAACAATTCAATCCTTAAAAAATTATATATACGTCGCGGACAGTTGGAAACACCCAGGATACCCGGGTATCCACCACAAAGAAATACAACTTTGAATGGATTATTAATTTTTTATAAAGTTATTTGATTCATGCACATGAAATGTGTTGAATAATGATAGAAATAATGATAATTCAGTTGATTAGTTATTAATAATTAATTATCCGTTACATTCTGTGTGCGGTAAGCCGACGTGCAACGCTGTACTTCAGGTTTCATGCTTTAGGGGGGGGGGCATTCAATAATTCCCCTTCCCCTCCACTCTCAAGGGTGGTTAATAATAATTTTAAATATATTAATCATGAATAATAATAAATAATTGACTACAATAATAATAATAATAATAAAAATAAAAATAATTAAACAATCATTCAAAAAAAAAATTTTAATGTAAAGAATTTTATATATATTAAATTAATAAATAATTAAAATAAACATAATGAACAAATGTTTAAATAGAAACCATGATTTTATATGTACAAGTTGCGTCTTGTATGTCATGGTAAAGTAATTAATCAACAAGTATAAAATATTCCTAAAATTTTCGAAGTCAAGCATAAACTATAAAAAAATTATTTTTAAACAGCAAAATTTAGGCGTCTATTTCCACTCTTTGCGATATTCATATTCCCGGTTCAAATCCGGGCTGAGGCAGATTTTTTCCTGTTCTTAAAAAATTATTTGTCTGAAGTAATCGTTTTAACGAATCAAAATTTGTATTAATTATAAATGCACTCTATT
>JAABKJ010012406.1:0-10530 GCA_011634705.1 Andricus grossulariae
AATTAATTTTATATGAAAACGGACCGTATAATGTAATACACACGTATTACGGGCACATTTGGTCCGATTAGAGCTTCGTCCTCAGGGATAATTTTGGATTTTATTGTTGACTTCAATTCGTTTGGTCAATATATTTCATAATATCAACTTTTAAACTGTCGCATTTTAGTAATTTTATATGGAAAGGGACCTTGTAGGTCCATAGGCACGATTTCCGGGCACAGTTGGTCCGATTTGACCCTCGACCTCAGGGACAATTTTGAATTTTGTTGTTGATTTAATTTCGTTTGGTTAATATACATCATAATATCAACTTTTAAACTGTCACATTTAATTAATTTTATATGAAAACGGACCGTATAATGTAATACACACGTATTACGGGCACATTTGGTCCGATTAGAGCTTCTTCCTCAGGGATAATTTTGGATTTTATTGTTGACTTCAATTCGTTCGGTCAATATATTTCATAGTATCAACTTTTAAACTGTCGCATTTCAGTAATTTTATATGAAAAGGGACCTTCTAGGTCCATAGGCGCGATTTCCGGGCACATTTGGTCCGCTTTGACCCTCGTCCTCAGGGATAATTTCAGATTCTATTGTTGATTTTATTTCGTTTGTTTCATATATTCCATAATATCAACTTTTAAACTCTCATATTTCATTAATTTTATATGAAAATGGACCGTATAAGGTAATGGATACGATTTCCGGGCACATTTGGTCCGATTTCACCTTCGTCCGCTGAGATAATTTTGGATTTTATTGTTGATTTTATTTCGTTGTGTCAATATATTTCCTAATATCAACTTTTAAACTGTCACATTTCATTCATTTTATATGAAAATGGACCGTATAAGGTAATAGCACGATTTCCGGGCACATTTGGTCCGATTTCACCTTCTTCCGCAGGGATAATTTTAGATTTTGTTGTTGATTTTATTTCGTTTGGTTAATATACATCATAATATCAACATTTAAATTCTTATATTTCATTGATTTTACATGAACATGGACCGTATCAGGTAATAGACACGCTTTCCGGACCACATTTGGTCCGATTTTACCTTCGTCCCCAGGGATAATTTTGGATTATATTGTTGATTTCATTTCGCTCGGTCAACATATTTCATAATATCAACTTTTAAACGGTCGCATTTCAGTAATTTTATATGAAAATCGACCGTATAAGTCCATAGGCACGATTTCCGGGCACATTTGGTCCGATTTGACCCTCGTCCGCACAGATAATTTTGAATTTTGTTGTTGATTTTATTTCGCTTGGTTAATATACATCATAATATTAACTTTTTAACTGTCACATTTCATTCATTTTATATGAAAATGGACCGTATAAGGTAATAGACACGATTTCTGGGCACATTTGGTCCGATTTGACCTTCGTCCGCACAGATAATTTTGGATTTTGTTGTTGATTTCATTTCGTTTGGTAAATATATATCATAATATAAACCTTTAATCTGTCCCATTTCATTGATTTCATATGAAAATGGACATTTCTGGAAAAAAGGTCTTTTTGCTCCAATTTTTTTAAAAGTGAAAAATTCAAAAAACCGGAAGTGCCAGTGCCTTGAGTACACATTATCCTACAGTAATATGAAAGAAATATATATATTGAAAATTCAAAATTGAAAATTCCTACAAATTAGCGAAGCCGTCACACTAAGGCACATTTTGTCCGATTTCACCCTCGTCCGCACGGACAATTTTGGATTTTATTGTTAATTTTATTTTGGTTCGTTGATATGCATCATAATATCAACTTTCAAACTGTCACATTTCATTAATTTCATATGAAACTGGACCGTATAAGGTAATAGTCACGATTTCCGGGCATATGCGGTCCGATTTGACCCTCTTCCGCAGGGATAATTTTGGATTTTATTGTTGATTTTATTTTGTTTCGTCAGTATATATCATAATATCAACTTTTAAACTGTTACACTTAATTGAATTTATATGAAAATGGACCGTATAAGGTAATAGACACGATTTCCGGGAACATTTGGTCCGATTTGACCTTCGTCCGCACAGATAATTTTGGATTTTGTTGTTGACTTGATTTCGTTTGGTTAATATACATCATAATATCAACTTTTAAACTGTCACATTTCATTGATTTTATATGAAAATCTACATTTCTGGAAAAAAACTTCTTTTTGCTCCAATTTTTAAAAAAATGTAAAATTCGAAAAACCGGAAGTGTCAGTGTCTTTAGTAGACATTATCCTACAGTAATATGAAAAAAGAATTGAAAATTAAAAATTGAAAATTCGTAAGAATTAGCGAAACCGTCACACTAAGGCACATATTGTCCGATTTGACACTCGTCTGCACGGACAATTTTGGATTTTATTGTTGATTTTATTTAGTTTCGTCAATATATATCATAATATCAACTTTTAAACGGTCACATTTCATTGATTTCATATGAAAATGGACATTTCTGAAAAAAAGGTCTTTTTGCTCAAATTTTTTTAAAAGTGAAAAATTCAAAAAACCGGAAGTGCCAGTGTCCTGGGTAAACATTATCCTAGAGAAATAAGAAAAAATATATTGAAAATTCACAATTGTAAATTCCTAAAAATTAGCGAAACCGTCACACTAAGGCACATTTTGTCCGATTTGACCCTCGTCCGCACGGACAATTTTGGATTTTATTGTTGATTTTATTTTGGTTCGTTGATATGCATCATAATATCAACTTTCAAACTGTCACATTTCATTGATTTTGTATGAAAATGGACCGTATATGTCAATAGACACGATTTCCGGGCACATTTGGTCCGATTTGACCCTCGTCCGCACAGATAATTTTGGATTTTGTTGCTGATTTTATTTCGTTTGGTTAATATACATCATAATATCAACTTTTATACAGTCACATTTCATTAATTTCATATGAAACTGGACCGTATAAGGTAATAGACACGATTTCCGGGCACATGTGGTCCGATTTGACCCTCGTCCGCACAGATAATTTTGAACTTTGTTGTTGATTTTATTTCGTTTGTTCGATATACATCATAATATCGACTTTGAAACTGTCACAGTTCATTGATGTTATATGAAAATGGACATTTCTGGGAAAAAAACTTCTTTTTGCTCCAATTTTCTTAAAAATGTATAATTCAAAAAACCGGAAGTGCTAGTTTCTTCAGTAAACCTAACCCTACAGTAATATGAAAAAAATATGAAAAATTTAAAATTGAAAATTCGTAAAAATTAGTGAAACCGTCACACTAAGGCACAATTTGTCCGATTTGACCCTCGTCCGCAGGGATAATTATGGATTTTATTGTTGATTTTATTTTGTTTCGTCAGTATATATCATAATATCAACTTTTAAACTGTGACATTTAATTGAATTTATATGAAAATGGACCGTATAAGGTAATAGACACGATTTCCGGGAACATTTGGTCCGATTTGACCCTCGTTCGCACAGATAATTTTGGATTTTGTTGTTGATTTCATTTCGATTGGTTAATATACATCATAATATCAACTTTGTAACTGTCACTTTTCATTGATTTTATATGACAATGGACCGTAAAAGGTAATAGACACGATTTCCGGGCACATTTGGTCCGATTTGAGCTTCGTCCACAGGTATAATTTTGGATTTTATTGTTGATTTCATTTCGTTTGGTCAATATATTTCATAATCTCAACTTTTAAACTGTCACATTTCATTAATTTTATATGAAAATGGACCGTATAAGGTAATAGACACGATTTCTGGGCACATTTGCTCAGATTTGACCTTCGTCCGCAGGGATAATTTTGGATTTTATTGTTGATTTTATTCCGTTTGGTTAATATACATCATAATGTCAACTTTTAAACTGTCACATTTCATTAATTTTATATGAAAATCGACATTTCTGGCAAAAACCTTCTTTTTGCTCCAATTTTTTAAAAAATGTAAAATTCGAAAAACCGGAAGTGCCAGTTTCTTTAGTAAACCTTATACTACAGTCATATGAAAAAAATATGAAAAATTGGAAATTTAAAATTCGTAAAAATTAGTGAAACCGTCACCGGTAGACGTCTCCAACTTCAGCGCTATTAGGAATCCTAGTGGATTCTCCGATGGGGTAACATGTAGGTGCCCATATCGGTTCGAATATGGGGCCCCATGTGGACATTTTCAGTATGGATGCTATATGCCTTCTCAACTCAAATTGTTTATCGTTAAACGTGGAAATTTCTGACATGTAGGGTAAATTCAAAAACATTTTGTGACTGCGTGACAGAGGAATAGGGGGAAGTACAAATTGCCCGAAAAACCCAAACATCATTTATGTAGAACGCCTTGTAAATGGAGCTCATTTTACACTTTTTGTTTACTAGTAAACATATTATTAACCAATATTTCAGAAGTATCGCTTATCAAGCTTTTTTTAAATTAACAGATATCCTGATGGGATACCACAACTTTTTGACATTTTTTCCAAAATACACATCACATTACGAACAAAATTTTATTTAACACATGCGTGAATAAGTCCAATTCTTATGCCTGTGAAGCGAACTGAAGTTTCTTTTTTCTGCTCATATGCATGTAATGGTTAAACAGCCACCGCAGGGTCCCACTGGGAGCAACTGCTATATATGAAAATGACACCGGCTCCCATTAGAACCGCGATAAATCACGCGTATGGCCACGTCTCATGACCGAGAGATTGGTGGCCACAGGGCACGCTGAAATCACAACGATAGGCCGTTGAAACTCAAGGATGACAGCTTTCTGCATCTATCTCGCAAGTACCCTGGCATATTTTTGGCACGTGGACATGGCTTTAAGGTTACGAACCAGTAATAGTTTCGCACCCTCGAGAGCACCGAGCACAAGAACAATTACTTTAACCGAATATTTTCGATACAGTCGTTGCAGCTCCCTTTAAAGGTCTTGATACCTCTTCTCCATTTCCTTCTCCTTTGCAGTGATGTTATAGTTGCCCAGAGACGAGAATTCGATCACGAATATCATTCGTTTCTCGAAGTCTTGGAGAACGATGTCAGGCCTCGAGTGTGCCACGGAGATTTCTGTCCGAAAATCGTAGTTCCAGAAAATTTGGCACTTCTCGTTTTGGACAATTGACTCTCAGCAAAGGCAGGGTCGCGGCCAACGCCGTAAATGTGATCAAGATGGTAATCAGGCACTCTTCAGGCTGCATTATGTCTGTAGAAATACGTCGTTCCCGCGTGAGTGGGACATCCAGATAGTGTGTTCTAGGTACACTGTGTATGCATGGCACGCTCTGCACCAATCGCTGGGAACTTCTTGACATAAAATGCGGTCACGGTATACTAATGTGAAAATGACACCGTCCTGGCATGTGAAAATGAAGCCCTCTGCACCCAAATTAAACCCTGATGATCTGAGGAAAGCAAAAGCTTGCTCCTTCAACAAGATCTATTGTTCTACATTTCTGTGAAAGTTTCCGTGCATTTTCTTGTCCAGTAGCTGCTGGCGGAATTTCGCAACCTCTGCATTCATTACTCCGGCTTTTAGAGGTGAAGCATGTACATGGAGTAATGAACTTTCCTCGCTCCTGATGTTAAAATTCAGGCCAACGGTCTCGGCCGTCTGCTCCGCGGCTTTGTAAAGGAACGCCCCTTTGCCCTTCCACCAACCACTCCGGAATAGGCTCTTCTGACTTTAGATATGAAGTGAAAATGCGGGCCAGATGCTCGTCGGTTGAAGGAAACTTTTTCCAGCAGAAGGTCTTGATATCATCCGGTCCCGGAGCGGAATAGATCTTCATGCCTCTTAATACGTTTTTCACCTCCTCGGTAGTGATAGATGGGTATTCCTCCTCAGGTGTTATGAGGGCACTGCACAGCTCCTTGAAGCTATTTATATTCTTTGAGTATTCTTTCAGTGGGTGCTGGACTTCGTAGACTTCTCTCCAAAATGCCTCGACCTCCTCTGGCGTGGGCGGGTGGAATACAGTAAGTGGAGGGTCTTGCAAGAGTCAAAATGGGTCAGACAAGAACTGTAGATTTTCTCTGACCCACCTTTCTCTCCGCTCTAGACTTCTTCTAGCGTTAGATAATACTCGTATCCGTTCAACAATATGCTGTCTGATGGTCAGTAGCTTTGACTTCTTGAGTATGTGATGACGGATCCGTAGTTCGCGCGCGAACTGTCGAACCTTGGCAGTGAAAGTCCTGCCAGATGTTATGTGGTCTTTTGGCCTTATGATCAACCATTGGTTTTGTTTCACGAATTGCATCTGCAAAGCTCTCGCTGCATTATACAAACTACAATTGATAATCCAGAGGTCGGATTCTTCGGAAAAATCTCCACGAAGCTCGTTATCCAGTTTAGGCAGATCTTTCGGCTTGAGAGAAACCTGAATGTTGATGTTTCTCCGGGTCCTGAAGCATCGCGCTTCCTCTATTAGATGCCTGCTCGCGGTTGGTCTCAGTGTCGTCTCTCTTTCTCTGTTGCTGGCTTGTTCTGGTACGGTTGAGTAGGCGTTCCGCTTATATAACCCTTTTTTCGGTGTTCCTCGGCACGGTTTCGCAGTCGTTTATGCGAAAAATGCGAGAGTTCGATCAGCTAATTTTGTTGACATATTTCAAAGAAGAGACAGGGTGTCTAAAATGATAAAAATAAGAAATTCGCACTATCAATGCAAGTTTTTTTTTCTTATCACCTTGACAGTCTGGTCTGGTCCAGGTTTGGCGCTGATAAGCTAGCCAAGATCAACAATTGTAAATTTGGTCTGGAAGGTCTGGCCTGGCCCAGACCTGGCGCTCATCAGCGATCCAAGAACAAAAAAAATCTTGAGTTCCGTCAGCAAATTTTTTTGTTGACATATTTCTGAAAACTTACAGGGTGTCTAAAATGACTGGCGGCTGGCCAGCCAATAACTCGCGGATGACCAGCCCATAACTAGTGGCTGACCAGATGATCTGGCCTGGGGCTAGCTAGATAAAACGTTAAACTTATGGCCAGACCGCCTGGTCAGCATCAAGACTGGAGACCCGAAGATCTGGTCTGGGCCAGGCCAGCGCCAGAACATTTTTTCCACACCGGAGAAATAATTGTCGAGAATATGAAGTTTCAGTATATGCGGCACGTTGTCAAGATTGATTGCTACACAGGTAGCTGTGAAGAAAACTAATCTTTTTAATTTATTCATCATGATTTTATATTTTTTTAATTGATCACATTTGAATAAAGCGAGAGGTTTCTGATAAAGTGATGTATTGTTATGGACAACCCTACTCGATTATTCAAACTTAATGCTTTTGAAGCGCTTTCTAATTCGTTATACGAAAATTGTATTTTTAATTTATTTGGGTTTACGTTTGACAGCTCCGATAGGCTTTAAAAAGGATTGGAATCTAATTACTTTCGCTACCCGATCGGGGTGTCAAATAAGAGGACACAAACGACATTCCTAGGGATTGAAATTTTTAATACCTTTGAATGCAATCTAATGTTGGCCTTCTTATAAAAGATCTAATTCCGTCAATTTTGAATGAATCGATCTAAATTATTTCCAAATATCTTACCTAAATAGTGAGAAACAAATTCCTCACTGGAAGTTTTCTCATCTTTGAACTTCCCTCAATACTTTCTTTTGGTGAAAATTTATGTTTTAATGAATAATTGAATTTAGGGAAAAATTTATTTCACTTTTTTAATTCTATTACTAAAAATGTTCATAGGAAAAATCACTTCAAATAGAAAAAACTTCCACCTTGTCTTTTTTTACAAACCCGTATTTAAAAGTATAAATTTTTGAACTTTAATGTTTGGATTTTACGAGACGCTTGGACAAGCTTTTTAACGTTTTCGATCGCTCGTCCCCTTATTGCATCCGGACCCTGAATTTAGACTGTTTAATGATTTATTTACATCAATGGAAATATAAACTTAAATTCTTTATGATTATGCAATTACACCTTTTAGTTTGTTTTAAAATTTGTCACTTTTAACAGTAGCTCTATACACATTTAAAATAATGTTTTTAAAGTTACAATTAAACTCTGGCACATTAAATTCAACACAAAAAGTAAAAATGAAATTTGTGTGGTTAATATTGAATAATCTAAGTGATAAATTAGACACCTATGAGAAAATTACAGATATCAATTCAGAAAATTAAGTTCAAATTTAAAAACATGAATTTCGTGATTATATACAGTAATGTTTTTTTTTCTTTTTTTAATTTGAATATCAGAATTCATTTAATTTACAACACTAATTAGTAAATAAAAATCTGCATAATAAAATGTGTTGACGTTTTTTTCAACATTGTTTATTATTAAAAATAATGAAAATTATTATCAAACAAATTCAATTTCTTATACGTAAAGATTTTTTTTTCGTAAGATAAATATGAAAAATCAATTATCTTAAAAAATTGTATGTAAAATTAAAATCTGTGGTATAAAAAATTTCGAAAAATAAGTTAATGAAAAAAGATGTTATAGTCATTATTTAGCTCTTAGTAGGTATATGGAAATGGGGCCGTACGTAAATTACGCAACGGATTATCAGCCCTCCCCTGACTCTATCCACCACTTTTAACAATAGAACCGTAACAAATTTACACAGAGTAACTGACCTCCCCCCCCCCTTCAAGCTGTTACGTAATTTAAGTACGTTTCCAAAGGGTCTAGCCGGGTTTCCACATAAAAACGGCCACCAATATAAATGAGATTTCGTATCAACTATTCGAATGCACTTGGTTTAAGATTGTTTTTTGCAAATTTTCATCCCGATAGCCGTCATATTGGGCGCACGCAATTTTTTTATTAGAAAAATCCGATTTTTTCACCATTAATGAGTTCTTCAAAGACGCATATATCCTAATTTTTCAGATTTTTAAACAATGTAGACGATACTTAAAAATAACGATAATTGTCAAATTCCGCAAAAAGTAGAGCTATACCGGTTCTGGACCACTTAGCGACTGAGCAAGGTTCTGTTTTATGCTAAGTAATTATCATCGATTGGTAATGCAGATCACTGGCATGGATCGAGCCTCAGTTGATATATCAGGTACTGACCTTACCGATGTTGAACACCAACACTGGGATTCTTCTCAGAGTCCCTGCATCGGGGAGTCCCTTTACGAGAAGGGGGAGAAGGAGCAGGAGGAGGATTAAATAATATACTAATTAAATCAAAATTGAACTAATTAAATTTACTTATAACTGATTCATAATAACTTATAACTAATTAAATTTTAACTGATATTCAAGATTAACTTAAACTAACGGGATAGGGATTAGGATTAAATGAACACAGTTTTATTCGTTAAACATAAATATTTATTCAACAATAAACTTAACCTAGTTTTACAAAAATTCTTCACATTCATTACAGAAATATTTGATTGTATAATTATCAACTTCATCTTCATTTATCGGTACATTTATCGTTGTAGACTTATCTGGAAGATTCTTAATTCAATTTTTTTTAATTATAGCATTATTAACTGCACATTTGACATTATATAATTAAGTATGATGTGTACATACAGTTATTAGCGATGATTCTAATCTAAGTTTTTGTAATGAAGGACAACAAAAAACCTACAGATTTTGTACATTGAATACATATTATTATAACAATTTTTCTTTTCTAAACTTTTAAAATATACTATATGTGTACCTCCTAGTATTTATCTAACAAGTATATATATATATATTGTAAGTATACATCTGACTTCCTTGTAGAGTACATCACCAGCAGTCCAATTGATTCCATGGTAGTTGTGTAGTATCCATGCAATTTCGCACCTGTATCTTCCTGGTAGTGAACTCCAGCTGCAAGGTGGTTCGAAGAGGATGACTATTAGTTCAGCGTCTTCTTCGAGGGGAAGTATGCCCAGTTCTTTGAAAAATCAGTACTAGTCAACGTGGACTTCGTTGTGGATGTTCAAGGCTTATTCAAGAAGCCGTACAATGACTTCATTTTCAAGGAGCTGATCATACTCCCCCTCGAAGAAGACGCTCAACTAATAGTCATCCTCTTTGAACCACCTTGCAGCTAGAGTTCACTACCAGGAAGATACAAGAGCGAAAATGCATGGATAACACACAACTACCTACCATGGAATCAACTGGACTGCTGGGGACATACCCTACGAGGAAGTAAGATGTATACTTAGAGGAATACTATGCACGTATAGTATGTGTAAAAGGTTTAGAAAAAAATATATTGTTATAATAATATGTATTCAATGTACAAAAACTGTAGGATTTTTGTTGTCCTTCATTACAAAAACTTAGATTAGAATCATCGCTAATAACTGTACGTACGCATCATACTCAATTATATGTATAATGTTAATTGTGCAGTTAATAATGCTATAATTCTAAGAAATTGGATTGTGAATCTACCAGACAAGTCTAGAACGAGAAATGTACCGAAAATTAAGATGAAGTTCATACTAGCCCTAGCGGACCGAATGAACGGAACGGATACGCTACAGCGTATCCTTATAGTATCCACATCGTATCCTCTCCGTAT
>JAABKJ010012407.1:0-10530 GCA_011634705.1 Andricus grossulariae
TGTTTTATGCTGAGAAGGTCACCAGTCTTCAGCAGCGTTGTATTAGATAAGAGTTCATAAGTTCCCATCTGCTAAATATCTTGATATTTCACTGGGATTCCGCCTTTGTCTTTAAAGTTGATTCTCAATTTTTTATTGAGAATTTATAAAAGAATGAAATGAATTTATCTTAAATTGTATTCAGTTAAAAAGTCACTCGTGAACTTTCTATTTACTGTTTTTCGAAGTCAAGTCTGCATTTTCTGCTCATATGTTTGGTGCAAAGTTAGGTTTTCAAGGAACGCACATTGTTTTTTGTTCAGATTGTCATCGAAAAGTATGATTGCATATTGGTGTTCATATAAATAAAAAAGTGAGTATTCGAGATTCTTGATGCAAAGTGTTCTACTTGTGAATTTATAGGAAATCAAAGAGGATTTTATAAAGATTATGTTTATAATTTGTGTGATTTCAGTTTAGGGCTCACGGGTTATTGGAGGGGGGGGGGGGAGATGCATAATTTCAGTATAAATGTACGACTTACTTTGAACAAGGAGAGTCCTTAATTCAATGTCATCTCAACCTTACACTACATTCTCAGTATAAATATCGTCTTAATTTTAGGTCTTTACTACCTGAATTTATGCCTTTTTATTTGCTTACTTTAATCATTAAAACAAATTCCTAATTTCAGGTTTCATATGCGTCTTCTTGTTACACCTTAAAATAATTCCAATTTTCGACTTAAATTAAGTGTTTGTTGATTCTGTGATGTTTAGTCACAATATTGTTCGCCTAAATTAGATCTAAAAATTTTCTTATGACATTTTTTTGATAGGATGCGCACTTTTTTAATTATAATAACAAGACAATGAAAATACGGCTATTTCAATATCAGTGCTCATTATGAATTGAAATTGTACATTTTTCAGGATAGCTGCGAATAAAGATTAATGCGAAATAAGGAATAAATATTAAAGTAATCATGAAAAATAAAATTTGTACTTTATTTTGCAATATCTGACTAACCAGTGCCGGGCCGAGGTACAGAAAGTAATATAATAGATTTAAAGATGATATAGAAAAGTTCGTGTTTCGTACAAATTTTAATCGAGAGCGAAGCACGAGATACGTGATAAGAATTTGTTCGTTAAGGCCGAAAGAGTTTTAACAAAAGAGAATTGACAATCACCAAATTACAGTTGTCGATATTTTGGCCTTTAATTTTAAATGTGAGAGAAGTACAAAGACTGAGCACGAGGTAAATTCATTACCGAACGCAAAGCTCGAGATCCAATAGACGCGCGCTTTAGGCGCGCTCAAACCTGCAAACCGCGCGCAAAACGCGCCGTGGGAATATGTTTTTCTTAAGATTAAGCATGTTCTCAACCTCTGACTGGGTTAAAAGTCGACTTTAATCATAAGGAAATTATTTTTTGTGTAATAATTGCCAAGTTTCTAAAATATTAAATTGTAATTATATGAAATTTTGCATTTAATTCAGCCCTGCTGACTGGCCTAATATATCGCAATACCAAATCTCAATACAATATCATATCTCAAGAGAGTACCTACACATAATAATGAGAGTCGAGTGCTACACTCATATAGCTCGTGTACATTTATATCTATGTACAAATCTTACACTTAGTGTCGGCGGTCATATGCACTGAGACTGGCAGACAGTATTAGCGCGGCCATCCTCTCGTGCACTTCTACATGTCGTCGACAGTGTGAATAGTAAAATAAGTGCTGAAATTAAAAAACCCGCTTTATTCAAACTCAAATCATTATTAATCTCTTCCGCGCTTGGCCAATTCCATTTATGTTAATATCTATTAATGTGAATCAAAAGATATTCGTCTTCTCTTAGAACATTGAACTTTTTTAGAACAACTTGGAAAGAGAACTTTGACCCCAGACACGTGCGTTATCAAATTCATTATTAATCAAAAAGCATAATTATCTAAAGAAATAAAGTGTTTTAGGAAATTCGGGGTAGAATTCTTATAGAAATGTGAAACTTTCTCTTGACCGGGCTTTTTGTTTCAAGTGAAGAGTGGAAGAAAAGGACGTCTTTGAGACCGCGACGCCTATAGGAGTCAAGGTCACGACGGCCAGCGTCTATTGATTTATGCGATCCTTACCGCCAAGTTGTAACTAAATTTAAAGTGACCGCCTGACAGTGTTACCACTTTAACCAATGAGAAAATAAATTTAAAAAATCGAAAGTAGCTCCAAAAAAACCATTAATTTTTACTGACTTATGCTGAGATTTGAAAGTTTTGTGAATGAGAGAAGTTTTGTGAAGTTTGGTGTAGTTTTTCACCTGCTTTGGTGATAATTGATTAAGGGTAGGTTTGAGTGAAAGTGTTTTCAATGATCGTAAGAACGCTACACTGTCGACGACATCAGCTTCAAGTGATACGATTTTGTTTCTTGAAAGATAAAAATCCCCTCGGACATCTAATTATGGCGAATAACGGAAATATATGGTTGTTGAACGGAACTCAAGAGACGGTTAGTTCTTTATTTTATACGTTCATTGTGCTTGTAGACGATAAAACATTTTTAATCTCTATTTTTAAGTTCAAGAGTGATACTTGAATTCTGTTAAGCTACTTGTTATCTGGGATTTTATATTTCGTCTATGAATCTAGTCCAGTAGTTCAATGAATCTTTTTGATTATTTTCAATTTTAAATATTAAAGTATTGCGATTTTTTTTTAAACGACTGCTTTTTGTGAAATTTTGAAGGAAAATGCGACTATTCGACTTTTTCCGTTTTTCTCAGAAGATCCCTATATTTACTTTCAATTTTAATCGCAATAAAACTTTGAACATTGAATTTCAAAACCAGAAAGAGTTGTACCATTTTATTTGAGAACATCAACAATTAAATAATGTCTCATTTAAGCTTTATACTTGCATTTTTTAAATTAATAGCTTTTTGAATTGAACAATGTGAATCCATGTTCAAAGATTTAATTTGTACAAATCGCAAGCCTTAGGATTTGGACATTTTTAATTGAAAACGTTTAAAATCGAATAGTTTCAAATCCAATTACAGTATTCACACTCTTTCCCCTTTTTTCCTTTTTTTTCAAAGAACTCCTCTTTTCCCTCTATTTTCAAGTAACTTTCCATTTTTCTCGTTTTTTTTTTTCACTTGAATGCGAACTGAATAAATTGAACGCAATAAGAAAAGCAAACTATTTTTGGTTGAATAATCAATATTTTTGGTTAAAAATTCGACTTTTTGGTTGAACATTCATCTATTTGGATAGAAAATTTATCCTTATGGATTAAAAATTGATCTTTTAGGGCGGAAAAGTCATCCTTTTTGGTGAAAATTTGATCTTTCTTGGTAGAAAATTAACTTTTTTGTTAAAAATTTAACAGTCTTCTAAAAAGTTGCCATTTTGCTTGAAAATTAATTTTTTTCAAATTCATCTATGTCGTTGAAAAATCGTCTTTCTTCGTTGAAAACGATTTTTTTTGGTCGTAAATTCAACTTTTCAGGTTGATAATTCAACTTTCTTTTTAAAAAAATTGTATTTTTGGCTTGAAAATTCAACTGTTTGGTTGGCATTTAATCTTTTGCCTTTGAAAATTCGACCATTCGGTTGAAAATTCATCTTTGTACGTACTCTCATAAAAAAATATTCTTGAACCGAAACAAGTTTTCTTGGATATATATGAAAATTTTGTTGTATGAAACAAATTTTGGTTGATTCAACAAAATATTTTATTCATCCAACAAAATTTTGTTGGTTGAATCAACCAAATACTCCATCTACCAAAAGATTTTGTTAAAAAAACCAAAAACTTTAGTTGGGTCAACCTAATATTTTGTTGTCCATATAATATTCATGTTCTATTGTTGAACCAACACAAATTTTGTTGATTCAACCAAATCGTTTTCTGCGTTTAGGTTGAAAATTCAACTATTTGGATAAAAATTCAATTACTTTGTTAAAAATTCGTCTCTTTTGCTTGAAAGTTCTCAAATATTTAGATGTAAATGCAACCGTATGGTTGAATTTTTTTTTAAACTCAGCTCTTTGATGAAAAATTAATCTTTTGGTTTTGAAACTCAACTGTTTTTTAATCTATTTGACTTTTTAACATGAAAAATAAACTCTTTCGTTAAAAATTCGTCTTTATTGGTTAAAAATTCAACTACTTTGTTAGAATTTCAGTATATTTTGACTTGAAATCTTAGGAATCTTAAAGAATTTATCCCCTTATTTTCGTGAAAAATGACCCGATTTCCAATGTTTCGAGAGCATTTTTGGCTGTGACGTCTAAATTATTAAAAAATTAATACTTTCAAATTCAAATTACACTGTCTCAAATTTAAAGCCTTACTAGTTGAGTAATTTTAAGTTTAAAATATTAAAAATAAATATACCTGAAGTTCAAAATTAATGTAAATTATAAACTTTTCACGTTAGAAAATAATACAAGGTGACAAGTTTAAAAGTTCCGAAAGAATTATTTTATAAGTCCAGATTCAGAATCCTTCAAGCTGAATGACTGAATGAATAAAAAACGTTTTAATTTTGAAGTCTTTTTTTTTATTGTGCAAAGAATATTTGAAAACCAATGAGAATTATTTACTCTATATTACTAAAGAAATATAGTGATATTATTTTCGTGATTCAGTGTTTGATACTGCTTTTTTCATTATCTTTAACAATTTGATGTGACTGTTTCTGAAATTTTTTCGAAATTTCATGCGACTTTCTTTGTAATTTTATCGACGAATACTACTTTTTTTAAAGCCTTCTGGTCGATCCGAGCCCTGTAAGTTGTTTTTTAATATATAATTTGTTTGTTTTAGTTTGTTGGTTAAGTTGCTTATAATGTAAGCTATAACTGCGGTCTCGTCTCGACTGTGTAATTTATAACGTGTAATGTTCAAGCATCGAATCTATAATAAAGTTTTTCCGAGACTTTTACTTTTCTTTTGTTGGAAAAATGTATGGAAGAAATTTCAAGATATTAAAATTTATCTATCATGTTAGATGATTAGATATATGAATATAGTTCATGGCCATTTTATGTAGATTTCTTCCCAATACCATGAATTTTCTATGAACATTTCCTGCAGTTTCCAAGGAAATTCTGTATGAAAATTGAATAGAATTTTTCAATTGAATGTGGATCTCTTTCTTGAGATTGTTTTTCATTTTCATAGAATATCTCTAGGAGTTATATGGCGTTTTTCAGTTTTCATTTTGTTTTGAACTTCTGTACGAATTTCGTCATAACTCCTAAAAATGATTACACATTTTGTTATTTTATTAAAATTCTATACTAATGTCATCTAAATTCCATGGATTTTTGGTGGGACTTCGGGGGATTTTCTGGCTCGCATTCGTTCCATAATATAGTAGATGAGTAAATTGCTACCATTATAGGACTAATATCTTAAGTATCAACTTGAAAAAATCTTTATTTAGATGTTAAAAACTTTAAAACTTGAAAAAAAATTAGATTTATGCAAATTGGATCTACAGGGCATTAAAGGAATTTTAAAGGGGAAAAAACTGAGAATAAATTCCGTCAATCAGAAGGGGATGAAAGAATGATTTTAATTTTCTAAAAAAATGTTGTAACTATTTTCTTTTTGTAAAAATCACTTAGATTAATTACATTCTTATAATAAAATTGTAGGGGATCATTAGTATAGTTTTGTTCAAATTTAAAAAAAAATCTTTTCCACATCCTAATACTTTTGGAAAAAAATTTTAATTAAAAATGAAGTATACTTTTGGTCGTTCCTCAATTGTTATTTAAAACATAAGAATATGAGAGCAAAAATTGGGACGTTAAAAAAAGTAATTAGAAAAGAATCGTTAGATAATGACAATAATTTTTTTATCCCCTTCTGATTAACGAAATTGATTCTCAGTTTTTTAAATTCAATATTTCACTCATAGCGTCTGCTATATGCATAGTTAAAAAATAAGGTCAACAATCACCGCAAATTCCCACTGGAAGCAACTGCCATCTAAAAAATGACACCGGCTCTCCCAGTAGGACCGCGGTAAATCCCACTCATGTCCACGTCTCACAACCCTGAGGTGGGTGGTCACAGGACACGACGAAATCACGACAGGCCGGCGAAATCCTCTTGTGTTTTGAGGACACGAAGCGGCCCAAGGATGACAGCTTTCTGCATTCATCTTGCAAGTGCCGTGGCATATTTTTGGCACGTGGGTATGGCTTTAAAATTACGAACCAGTGATAGCTTCGCACCTCCGAGAGCACCTATCACAAGGACAATTACTTTTACCGAATATTTTGGGTACAGTCGTTGCAGCTCCCTTTTAAGGCCTTGATACCGTTCCTCCGTTTCTTTCTCCTTGGCAGTGATGTTGTATTCGGAAGGAGACGAGAATTCTATCACGAATATAGTTCGTTTCTCAAAGTCTTGGAGAAAAATGTCAGGCCTCGAGGGTGCAACGAAGAATGCTGTCCGAAAATCGCAGTTCCAGAAAATTTGACACTTCTCGTTTTGGACAATTCACTTTATCACATTTATTCGATCCAAAGTCCATCCCGATCTCTCCTGTGCACTTCTTGACGATATTTATCGGAGTTTGAAGTCTGCTTTACCAGAGGCATAGATCTTTAGGTAATCCATATAAAATACATGAGTGACCTTATTCTCGCGCTGGTTAGTGTCGCCACAGAGGTATCCAGAAGAATTGCATAGTGCGAGAGATAGAGGCAGAAGTGTGATGCAAAAAAGCAAAGGGCTCATCGCATCGCCCTGAAATACGCCTCTCTGGAAGGTCACATCGTTTGTAGTCAAACGATAATTTTCAGATGAGATAGTAAGTCTAGTTTTCCACAGAGGCATCAATCTCTCTATGCATCTTTTTTCGAGCCACATTGTTTGTACAACTCACGCGACACAGGCTCAATTCGCCGAACAATCCTGTTGTTTAGGACGGCTGTAACGAACTTATACAGTGTGTTCAAACAATTTATTGGCCTGTAATTGTCTGGGTTGGACAAGTTGAGTTTTTTCGGTAGGAGTATAGTGCGTCGTAACACCAGCCACTGCGGAATGGGCGTCTGCGTCTTTAAATACGAAATGAATATGCGAGCCAAACGTTGGTGTAAAGAAACAAACTTCTTCCACCAGAAGTTCTTGATACAATCTGGTCCAGCACGGCAGAAGTTCTTCGTGCCTCTCAGTGCTTTTATCACCTCTTTGACAGTGATCGATGGACATTCCTCATGAGCTTTTATAAGGTTGTCGCAAAATTCCTGGAAGCGGATGATACTGTTAGTATCTTCTTTCAACTTTAGTGTTTTCGGGTCCTTGTATACCTCTCTCCAGAAAGTATCTACCTCCTTGGGCTTGGGTGGATTTTGGGCAGAAACAGGGTGATCACTGAAGAGGCGAGATGGGTCAGCGAGAAACTTTTGATTTTCCCTGATCCATCTCTCCCTCTACTGTACTCTCCTCCTTGCGTCAGATAATAGCCGAATTTTGTCAACAATATGCTGCTTGATTGACAGCAGCTTTGACTTGTTGATTATGTGATTCAAGATCCTCAGTTCTTGGGGGAACTTTCGAACCCTTCCCGTGAACGGTCTACCAGATGTTATGTAGTCAATCACACATTGAACACGGAAGGCTTTCTGTCTTGCCCATCCAAACTTCTTGTTCAGTTGATGCAAGCGTCTTTTGATCTTTTTATCCATCGTCGATTCGAGCCTTTGATTTGAATCAGCCAAGGCTCTCGCAGCACTATAAAATGAGCAATTGTTGGTAGAGAGGTCGGAACCTTTCGATATTTCTCCACGAAGGGAGGCACTGATTTCAACCAGATCTTGGGGCTTAGGAGAAACTTCCATGTTAATGTTCCGTCTTGTGTTGAAATCGTGATCATCTCTCAGAAGGTGCCTGCTTTCCGCGGTTGGTCTCAATGTTGCTTCTTCGTCTTTGGCTGCAGCTTGATAAAGCGGTTAAGGAAGCGCTCCGCGTACATATCCATTTTTTCTAGAGGTAGGCACGTTGATTTGGCAAGGATTGAATCGGAACGTGCTGAAGCTCTTGGTGTTTTTGGCACCACAGTGTATGCATACGCTTTTGGAGGTGCCAAGGTTTCACTGCGTAATAGCCTGAAAAGCAACCATGCGTGTCAACAAAATGCTGAGACTCTTGCGGGTAAATGCAGGAGGCGGTCGTCCTTGGGTCTCTCCTTGTCCTCAGGGTACACGAGAGATAAACTCTAAGCGTAGGCGTGGCAACCGTACCGAAAGCTGAATCGCACCTGGGTGAGGTGTCTTAAACGGTGGCCCTGGAAGGCCGGGCAAACTCTCAGAGTATGCAGCCTCATCGTTGCACGCGGGGCTCTACAAGGATGGACGAACCCTCTTCCTGGCATTTCCCTTTAATTCAGGACGTAACAACAGTAAAGGAGACTTTCTGAAGCAGATACAAACATCTTCTTCGACAGATTTGGTCGTCCAATCTGTCAGTGTTGAACAAGGTGTCTGCGACTAACATGCTTGCCGTCCCGGTTCTGCTCTACTGGTTCGGGGTGGTTCAATGGATGAAGAACGGATTTAAGGCTCTTGATGTCACACGTAAGACCATGCATATGCATAAAAGCTTGCATATCAATTCGTCAGTTCCGCGATTATACATTTCATTCCATCAAGGCGGACGCGGACTTCTGAATCTCCAGGTTATTCATAACCGAATTGTTCTAAGTACAACTTACATCGTTGCCCAGTGCAGAGATCCTCTCCTGAAAATGGTCAGCTTTTATTTTGGCATGCCAGGACGGTGTCGTTTTCACCTTAGCATACTGTGGCTGCATTTTATGTCAAGAAGTTCATAGCGATAGGTGCAGAGCGTGTCACGCACACGCTGAGTACTTAAAACACATACTATCGGGCTGCACCACCCACGCAGGAACGACGTATATCTACAGACACAATGCGGCCCTAGGAGTGCTTTCTTATCATCTTTTTCGCTTTTGTAGTGTTGGTCGCGACCCTGCCTTGCCGAGCGGTCCAAGGAAGATAGAGTCAATTGTCTAAAACCAGAAGTGCCAAATTTTCTGGAACTAAGAGAAACGAACTATATTCGTGATCGAATTCTAGGCTCCTTCCGAATACACCATCACTACCAAGGAAAAAGAAAAGGGGGAAAGGTATCAAGATCTCAAAAGGAAGCTGCAACGACTGTACCCAAAATATTCGGTACAAGCAATTTTCCTTGTGATAGGTGCTCTTAAAAGTGCGAAACGAATACTGGTTCGTAATCTTAAAGTCGTAGCCGCGTACCAAAAATATGCCAAGGCACTTGCGAGATGGATGCAGAAAGCTGTCATCTTCGGGTCGCTTCGTGTCCTCAAGACCCACGACGGTTTCGCCGACCTGTCCCTGTTATTCCGTCGTATCCTGTGTTCACTCATCTCATGGTTGGGAGACGTGGCCATAAGTGTCATTTACCGCGGTTCTACTGGGAGCCGGTGTCATTTCTAGATGGCAGTTGCTCTCGGTGGGTCCCTCCTTCAAAAAGATGTTTGGACATCGTTATGTCAAATTGAATAAAACTTGACAACCGACCATGAGTTGCTCTAAAACGATGCGCGAAATAGTTTTAAATTCAGGAAAGGTAAGTTATGGTGAAAATTGTTACCGATTACTCTAGCATATGCAGCAAATGCAATGAGTAGAAAAAATAGCAGTAGCTCGAAAATCGTCAATGGTTTCATCCTCTTCGAATATACTCAGCTTCCTATAAAAAGAATATAACATAACGTATTAACATCAGTGTGTTGAATTAAACATTTAAAATTACGTTTGCGTGTTTGGCGTTTGTGCTATTTTTGTCATGAAGAACAATGTTTCGGAAAAAGTATATATTTATACGTTTGATAATTGAATTATTTCTACTACTGGACTCATTTAAATGAGTGAATATTATGCTTCATAACAAACATTTGAACGAAAATTATTCATTTAAAAATTTCTTTTCATACCGAACTTTCTTTTTATCGCTTATCACCAAAATTTTGAAAATTGAACAATTTTATTGAATGCTTCCACGACTTTTTTTAGGATGTTCGGTTAAAATGAATGTCCTTGTGATTAATGCTCTCGGAGTGGAAAAGTGATCGCTGGTTCTTAACCGCGAAGCCATAACCGCGTGCCAAAAATACGCCAAGGTACTTGCAAGATGGATTCAGAGAGCTGTTATTCTTTTGTCGCTCCGTGTCCTCAAGACACAGGAGGGTTCAACCGGCCCGTTCTTGTGATTTCGTTGTGCCCTGTGGTTACCCATATCAGGCTCATGGCCGTGAGACGTGGCCATAGGTGTGATTTACCGCGGTTCTATTCTGAGCTATTTCATTTTCCTGTATGACAGTTGCCTTAAGGGTGGCCTTGCGGTAGATGTTTAACTTATTTTTGATTCATGTAGATACATACATACATGTATATATATAATTAAAAACTAAAGGTTAACAACCACCGCAGGGTCCCACTGGGAGCAACTGTCATCTAAAAAAT
>JAABKJ010012408.1:0-10530 GCA_011634705.1 Andricus grossulariae
GACCGAGCGCGTAGCGCGAGGTAAACACATCATCGAGCGCGAAGCGCGAGATAAATATATTATCAAGCGCGAAGCGCAAGAACCAACAGTCGCGCGCCCCAGGCGCGCTCAAACTTGCGCGTGAAGTGAGCCGCACGCGAAGCGCGCGATGAGAATGTGCCCGCGCAGCGGGCGGATTTTTTTTCTATCGTTCTGAATTGTTGTCAATTAATTATTTCTGGAAGGGTCGGCGACCGATTGACGGAAGGTGTAAAAGAGCCTCGAGGTGGTGGGCTGTCCAGTGGGACGTGTAGGTATGAATAGCCGTAAGATTGTTGGTACCGACCATGATCCCTCTTACGAAAATACACCGTTCTCAAACCGTTGAAAGACCGTTGACCATTAGGAAAATTTTCCCGCTATTTGAGAGCATAGAGGGAAAGTTCCCTCTACGCTGAGAGCCACTGCTAGTGGAATTATTGTTTCCGAGGTCCAGTAGATGGCGACAGACTTGCGGAAATAAGGAATGTATCAACTCTTCCTATTTTCGTCCCTCTCTTTTCTTTCCTGGTAGTAATGGTTCAGTCCCAACTTCTTATTATTTTTAATAATTTTGATACACAAAAAAGTCAATTAGCAGAATTAATTTCTACTTCCTTTGCTATGAAACTTTCAGAAAAAGGACATTTTTATTCGCTTGATATTTTCTTGTACGACCAGTCATTATTTATCCACAGCCTTATAAAGAATGTATTTCTAATTCAGCTGCGTTCCTCTACAGTCCATAATTTTAAAGGTTTAGAAGTATTTTCGATCGCACATGTTTTACTTTGCTGATCATAATTGTGATTCGATCGTTTCGACATTAATAATAAAAAATAAAGTATTAAAAGGCTTTAATTTATGATTCGGGAATTTTAAATAGTTTTATTCAACCAGAGTTAATATTTCATTAAAATGTTTGTATGTAAAAGTTTCGACAGAAATTTCTTGATTTTTTCTTGTAAGACGAGCCATTATTCGTCAACAGTCTGATAAAAAATAAAATACATTAACCTACGTTCCCCTACCCGCTATTATATTACAGGTATTTGAATCACATTTGATTCAGTTCACTGACCATAATCATGTTGGATAGCGTTTTCAAATTTTCATGTGGAAAATGCAAAGAAATGAATACATCCTACATACTCAGGTTACGTTTAACATACTTTTATGAACAATAAGGTGAGCGTTAACGCTAACCAAGATAATTATGCTCAAGCAGGTAAAAATACGTTTATATGAAGAAAAACTATAAAATTTTGCAACTAGGAAAACGTAGACAAATAAAAAATATATCGTCCACAATATTTTTAAAGATGCAGATAATTAATTACTAATTGATTGACGATTTTCAAGAACACTCAACAATATGCACGAAACCTTCATCTTTGAAATGTCTTTTGTTCCATATTTTAGAAATTGTTTTCTGCTGAGTGATTCACAAAATTCTCTGAGAAAAATTCTTTTTAAATTTGTTTTAAAATTCATTCTAGAGACTTTAATGTTTTTATGTAGGTATTTTAATCGCTGAAAGGTTATATTTCAAATAATTTTTGTATAGGTACGTCACTGATTCAATATATAATTTTTCTCAAGCATTTGAGAACGAAAGAAGGAAAACTTGTCAAATATTTGGGCTTTTGCGAGATACTCGGATCAATAAAATGTATAGAAATTAAGCCTTTTGCTGAGGCAATTATTATTTTTACAAACATTATAAATTTTTTGAAAGGGAGTAATCTGCAGATAGCAGAAGCCAGCATTGGAATGGCGAAAACCGTTCGCAAATTAATTTTTTTACTCACAATTCTGAAATCACAGAAGCATTCTCAGGAGCTATCAAGTATTCGAAGACCCACGACGTGATAATGGTGAACCTAAATTTTTCGAAATACGTCGCGAAATGGAGAAAAGTAGGTACAAATTTGAGATGACCTGTGCATGTGAAGACCATAATACTGTAGTTGTAAGCAGCAAAGCAAACACGGCATACAGACCACCTGTCAAAATCGTGCTCCCATGCTCTGAAGGCCGAAATCAGTGATGCCAATGTGGGCGCCTTTTGTTACTGCGCTTGCGTTCGGGCCACGCACTGGTTGACCGTAGTTGGCGTGCAATTCAAAATTGGATCTTTTGAGACTACATAAAAAATATTGAAAACATTATAAAAAATTATTTTGAATCACTTTTTCAACAAATTTCTTCTGCAATTAAATGTTTTGTGAAATATAAGTTATATTTTATATACATTCTTGTGCATTTTTGAATTACAAGAATTGTTTTTAATTCCAATTTTGAATTGCATCACTGGTTCGAAACACACATTGCCACTCGCGAAATCGGGACGCCCTTCCTTATCGACCGCGAATCCAGGCTTCGAGTCTCAGCGGCAGTTTTGAATTGTCGGATTGAACCAACACCCTTAATTGTTAAATTTTGATGAAAGGCTGTACAAGGACGCTTTTTATTCAGTTTCAAAATAAGAATTTCGGGTAAAAATCCGTATTTTGTGTGCACGCTTTCTTCAGTTTTGACCTGTGGTTAGTTTCATAAGATGTTTTTTAAAATTTTAAGGTCCAAATAAATAACAAAGAATAAATAAAATATACAGTTGGCAACTTTTCTGACCTCATACGGTCTTTTTTTAAGCCTGCTGAAAATAATAATTTATTGTGAAATGATATAACAGAAATATCGAGCCATGGAATACAACAAATTTTTGATGTAAAAAACAAATGTTAGAAAAATATATTATCCATAAAGAACGTGGCTTTTAGTGTGTATAATAAATAGTGCATAAGTTTGAAAAGAGTGATAAATATTGTTTTGCCTGAGAAACACTAGTTGAGAGCTATGAAAAAGAGCGACGTAAAAAATTCCCTCATCAATAAATAGAAGTCCACGACATCATATCTTATATTCATATTTTAAGAATCAAAAAACTCCTGTGTTATGGAATTGTCGGTAATCTACTAATCTATCAATTCAATTTTGTAAATTTGTGGTAAATTTCTAAACTTCTCAATTTCAAATCCATAATCATACTCGAAAATTAATAAATTAATCAATTCATTAGGTAATGCTGAATAAATTTAACATTATAGTGCTTGTGTAAGGGAAGTACAGTGTACATATATAGCGTGGTTCGGAACCGAAACGGATTTGCACCGCTTTAGGTTCCGGCTTTGAAACGTCCCGTATCGAAATCGTTTCGACTCGGAATGAGAACACTTATTTTGTTCCTGGTTCCATTCCGGGAGCGGATCATTTGGATTTCAGAACGTTCCAACCCGGATCTGATTTGAAACCGGAATCACAATGTACATGGATCGACATCCCTACAAAAAAGAATAATCGCCACAATTTATAATTCCAGAAGAGCATATTTGCTAAAGTTTGGAATTCTGAAAGAGAAGGAGATTCAACACTTGGAAGAACAAAAAGGCATAAGCGCCAAAGTTTAAGATTCTAAAAATACGTAAGCGCTAATGTTGAGCACCGTTGAAGAACACTTTAACTTCATGTACAACGTGAGAAGTCTATTAAATTATATTTTAGATATTTTTTAATGCGATTTGAGAGAACATAATGGACATGATTATGTGTAGATATATTGACAAGGCTGCGCAGTGGAGAAGCAGTGTATTTTAAGATGTACAGAAGAGTTAAAATTGCACATGACTCTGTGCAACAATGTTGAAAGACATATATGATATATTTATAGAATTATTCAGAGACTACACTGGTCAGTTGGTGTAATGTTACCACAGTTGTCAGTTGATGAAAACTGCGAAATTCTGGAAGAAGTAATGTTCCTGCGATCTACTACTGTACATAGTTTAGAACAATAATCGGACTATTTTTATTTTTCCCTTATTATGTTCTAATAAAAATAAATTTCAATGTTGTTATTTTATATCTCAATCAAAGAATAACTAGTAAAACTCATTGAGCGCAACTTCATTTATAGTTGCACACTCAGACAAAGATTTGGTGGAATGAACAACAATTTTTTTGAATGAACCCTGAAATATAGCTGTTATATGGACAAAAAAATATCTGGTTGAGCCCAGAAAAGATTTTAGTTGATCCAAGTGAAACTTCTGGTTCATTGAAAGAAATAGTTTGCGCCATCCTAGAGAATACCTGAGTTATTTGAGATATTTTTGCTGGTCCCAGAAAATATTTTGGTTGATCTAACTAAAAATTGTAGTTCATCCAACCATAAAGGACCCATCACAATTTACCTTGCAAATTGCTCACCATGAAATTGTGTAATCTTATGTGACTTATTCATTAGTTTAGTAAACTGATAAATATCACAAGACGCGAAAATTCCACGGCAAGACATTCGCAATATAAATTGGGCAGGATCCTTTTTTTATGTGATCCACAAAATCATTGTGCAATTTTGTAAAAAATTTAATTATGCAATCGTAGGTAATCCAACAGATTCAAATAATCTTGCCTATTTTTCACATACTCACTTCATCCCAATCGATATTGTTACCGGATCACTTATTTTGATAAAAATCACCGAAGTTCAAACGCAAACAGATTATACTTTTATGTTTTTTTTTCACGACCCTACGAACTCTCGCACCTGGACTGTCATTTTGAATTGGACTATACGCAATCGTGCCAAGTCCATACGCCCGTGACTTTGAAGATGCTTTCAACAAAATATTGTGGTAAAATCAACCAAATGTTTTCCTTGATTCTAGTGAGATGTTCTCCTGACTTATTCGGTAAATCCAACGCAGAAATTTCGTTGAATCAATAAAATATTTTCTAAAATCAAGAAAATAATTCAACAAAAACTCTAATTGGCTGAAGCAAACGAATTTGGCAACTGGCCTAATTTTTACAAAATACTACTGCGCAGATGTAAAGAACATCAAACTTAACTGCGCAAGGAGGCGTGTCGTTCAACTCAAATGCGCATCTATAACATACCCATAACTCTACTTCACATGCATACGTAACGTGTAACTCCAATACGCAGCAATAAGTTTATCTTGACTGCGCATCGATAAGTAACACGTAACTCTACGACGCAGCCATACGTGCCACTAAGCTATACATTGTATCTGTAAGTGGCATGAAACTTTAATGCGCATCCGTGATATGTAACTATTGCGCATATAACAATAATCCCTAACGTTATTGCGCCATCATGAGTGCCGTATAACTATACTGCGCATCCGTATGTTCCGTGTAACTCTACTGCGCGGAATTAAGTGCTGTGTAATTTTACCGTGTAGCCATATGTGATATTGAAATCTACTTCGTATTTATGAATACTCCTGAACTTCATTGCGTATCTGTTAGTAACGTGTAGCTGCAATGTGCAGATGAAAAAGCTATGTAAATCTACTTTGCATCTATAAGTATGCTAAACAGTACTGCGGATGCATTAGTGCCTCATAACTATAGTGCGCATCCGTAAATAGAATGGAACCTTACTGCGCATTTTTACGTGCTTTGCCTTAGCATTATTGTGCATCTATAAGTACGTGTAGCTATACTGCGAATCTACAATATATATATATATATATATGTATATTATTTCACGATGAAATTATATAAGTTAGACAAATTTTTACCTGGTTAATAATGAAAAGCGAATAAATCTCAATGATGTTGTCATGATTATCAGATAGCGGTTATATCTTTAGAAATCAAAAAGGAGTATTATATGGGACATTGTTTTTGACGTATACCCACCGAACATAAACTTCGGCAATGAACAGTCCTATCGACTAGCAATTATTAGGACAAATATGTACCAATGGGGAGACCGGTATTTTTTGCGGTAAAAATGGACTCTAAAAATTATTACCTCTTTAAAAACCAATAAAACAATAGTTTTCTACATTTCGAAAGCACCGGAAGCCTAAAAATGGATTGCTTGAATCACACTTTCGCTATCTCCAATACATTATTATCATGAACAATTCACAAACCTTTTATCCCTTTTCACAGAAACATCACCAAGTCTGCCGTTCAAGAAAAGGCAATTTCTGTTAGATGTTGAGACGAGTAGTGAACATGCGAATCATCAAGGTAAATTTAACTAATTATTGAAATTTCTAGGAGAATTTTTGTATTGGCATTCAGGTTCATATAGTTGAAAGTTTGTCATAAGGACAACCGCAGGATTTCGCTGGGAGCAGGTGCTAATCTGAAAAATTGCACCCGCTCTTAGCGAAATCGCTATAAAATTTCAACTGTAACCACGTCTCACGACTCTGAGATAGGTGGCTACAGTCTACGACAAATTCAATACGATGATCCGGCAAAAGTCTCATGTATCTTGAGGACACGGAGTGACCCCAGGACGAACGACTTCTGCATTTTCCCCAAAAGTGTCTCAGCATTTTCCTGACACGCAGGGATGCTTTTCAGGCTATTACCCAGTGAAACCTAATCAGGATGATTAGCTTGACAGAATATTCCGGGTACAACTGTCGCAACTCTCTTACGAGGTCTTTATACCTCTGTTTCTTTTCATTCTCCTTGGCTATGAAGTTTTTTTCAGCTGGTGCCGAAAATTCGATAACGAAAAGGGTTCATTTTTCAAAGTCAAGAAGAACTATGTCAGGCCTTGAGTGCGCAACAGAAACAATAATCAAGAATATGAAGTTCCAGTATATCCGACACTTCTCATTTTCGAAAATTGTCTCTGTTTCTCTACGAGCGTTTAGCGGAGCAGTATATGAGCTTATGCCGTAAGAGTGACAGAGATGGTAATAAAGCACTCTTAGTGGCGCATTGCGCCTTTGGATGTAGGTCGTTCTAGCATGAGTTGGACAACTAGAAAGTATGTGTCCTAGATGCTCGGGGTGTACAGGACACGCTCTGCAGCTATCATCGAGAATGTCTTGGCTCAAAATGTGGCGACGGTATGCGAGAGTGGAAATGACACTCTCTTGACATGCCAAAATGAAACCCTTCATGCCCGACTTCAATCCAGGTGATTTAAGGGAAGCAAATGATAGCTCATACGACATCGACAGATCCTCCACATTTCTGTGAAAGATGCCGTGCATTTTCTTGTCGAGGAGCTGTTCGCGGAAGTTTTTCTTTTGGGTATATATATATGCAATTGCGGGGAAAATGAAAAAGGCAGTCGTCCTTGGTTTGCTTCGCCTCCTTAGGGTGCACAATACTTTTGCCGGATCATCTCATTGAGTACGTAGCAGACTGTAACCACCTATCTCATGTTCGTGTATATATTATTCTACATTAAAATTTGATAGTGTAAACAAATTCTTTCCTGGTTATTATTAAAAAGCGAATAACTCCTTATGATATTATCATGATTAATAGACAACAGTTAGACCTTCAGAAATAAAAAAGGAATATTATATGGGACATTGTTTCTGACATTGAGTGATCAAGCATAAACTTAGGCAATGTGTATTCCTATCGAATAGCAATTATTAGGACAGGTGTTTACCAAGGGGGAGACTGCAATTTTTTGCGGTAACAATTGACTTTAGAAATTACTCACCCTTTCAATATCAATAAAAAAATTGTTTTCTACAGGTCGAAAATTTGAAAGAATATTTTTTTAAGCTTTATTTATGAACGTTAATATTTATTTTTCCAAATATTGATTATGATACGAAATTAACGCAGGCGGCGAATCTCGTATTTCTAGCTTCACAAAAATTTCCATTTCACTCGCAAACATCTTTTATGATCACTCAGCAAACATGTAACGGTTATTCGTGTCCTTGGTTCAGAGTTGAAGAGTATGCTGTGCTCCTGATTTTGAAAATCCAAAAAGATTTTAGGAACAATCTACTCGATTTGGCGATTAGTTGCACGCAAGATTCTTAAGACATGATTTTTCTGGACAATCCTTGGATTTCGAAGCTACATATTTTTTTTAGCGTCCAATAAAATAAGTTCAACGCATAGGCGTATTAGAGGCCAGCATCTAAGCTTTTGAACTGTTTTTATTTTAATGTCGTAGAATTAGTTCTATCACAGATATTTAAAAAAAAAAGTATATACCGCGGGATAATATAGCTTCATCTAAAAAATATTATCTTGCTGCATAAGATTGTCTATCAATAAAATTTTGTAATGAAAAAATACACACAAATTGCCGTTTTAAAGGAAAAAAATTGTTTTCTTCTGTACAGTTATTTCTTTTCATTGTAATATTATTATCCTCCTATAGAAGATCGCCATTCAACAACAGAATTACTATTGTTTCTAAAAATTTTGATGAACAAGTTCACAGTTCAAACTCCTTCTAGTTATAAGTTTCTTCTTTTCAGCGAAGTCACTTATTCTTATCTTAAGAAATATATTGTGCCGAGAAAAGAAACTTTATATAGGTTAAAAAGGACCAAAAGCACAAATAAAAAACATCTTCGTGAAAATGTTGTATGCTAATCAAAGTGTGGTGTAGAATAGTGCATTATACGTTCCACTTGTCAAAAGGATAATTTTTTACCTATATTCACATATTAGATGATCCTTATGAAAAGTGAATCACAATGCACTGTTGTCGAAAACGCTTCAGTTGTTGTCATTTAGTTTGGAGTTGTAAATAATGGTCAATGTTACGTAACTTAACGACGGAATCAGTATATGAATACATTCATGACAAATGAAGAAATAAATTAAATCAGTCTATAATACAAAAAAAAAAATTGGTTACTCCCTGGCAGTGTGAAATAGTCTTTGAACGTTTCGTAAGAAATTTTAACAAATTGGATAGGGTTTTGAAGATTATAGAAGACATTACTCATCTTAAGGTATTTCAAGTGATTTCCAAAGATTTTGTATAATTTTACGTGATTTTAGAAATTGAAAAAATGTCTTACGATGCAATGATTTTAAGAGACTTGCAAAATTACAATTAAACATTAAAGGACTTTATACAATTCCGAAGGATGGCTTCTTCATATTTCAAGGGATTTCAAAGAATTTGACAAGATTTCATCGTGTTTCATGAATAATGTAGATCTTATGATTCATTACGAAAGAAGAAATAGAACCTGAGAGAAAAAAGAAGGACTTTTATTCAGAGACATGTATTTTTATACTTATTCTATCTTGAGAAATTCAAGTAATTTTCTCACTCAATGGCAAATAGATTCTAATTTTATAATCGTCATCAGTTGAATCTGTTTCGAATGAGGAAATAAAGTCACATGATCAAATTCGATTACTTTGATATCAAAGGTATGTTTACGCAAATTGTTGTTTTGGGTGTTGATGTTCTTGCCCAGATGACCCAGATCCGGTTTGGATCTTTTGCTTGTTTGAGGTGTTGAAGTACTTGTGCTCTCTATGCCGATCCAGTTCGAATCTTTGGTTGAGGTATTGACGCATTAGTTCTGTTTGAGTGGGTCCAGTATGGACCACTTGTTCAATGAAAGACTGTTTGTTATTGAGATCATTTAGGCTCTTCTTGGAGGTTTTCCCCCTGGTGGGTTGTCTTCCTAACCGGTTGCACTAAAGCGCCTTGTATGTAGAGGTGCAGGAAAATGCGGCAGCCTGTAAACAAAGAGGATGAATAAATAATATTCTTTTGCTATAAACAGTGTGAGTCATTTACAGCCCTTCTCCTATCTCGCCCCGGTTGTGGGGTGGATCATGGGTGAGATTGGGCCCAGGTAATGAAGCCGAGATTCCCCCCTTTATTCCTGTCGGCTGATGATGCGGTGAAATATTCCGAAGATACATTTCTCAGCCAAATTTCTCACTGAAGCATTAATCAGTTCCTTCACTACTTTGCGAAAATGAGCCTGGTCTAAATATACGTTTGCACTTTGTTGGTCATCCTTCATTCTATTGTTGAATATAATAATATAATATAGCTATATTTTTGATTATATTTGATATACAACATGCATGAATACCAATATTTCTCAGGTCTGTAGAGCGAACCTCAAGTCATCGGCTCAAGCTTATAGTCATATAATAGAATTTTCAAGAAAACTTAATTTTCAAGCTACAAAAATTAATTAATTCGGAGATACATGAAGAACTGTATTTTCTAACTTCCCACCAAATATTTGGACTAACGAACGACAAAAATATTTCTCAATTAAAAGAAAAGAATTTTCAACACAATAGTTAATTTTTTAATGAAGTACTCCAATTTCGAAGGAAAGTCGAGAGCAAACTAGATGAAGCTTCGAGAAAATAGTTTAATTTCTGAACAAAATTAATTACATTTCTATATTAGTTACGGATTTAGTATTCAAATAGTCAGATTTTCAACCTAAAAAGCATTTTCTACAAAATAGTGAAATGTTAAAAAATTTCATAAAATGATTTTCGAGACATTTTCATCGTGCAGATCCAAACATCGACATCAGTAATTGGCTGATTGTGAATTATCTTTTGCTCAATGTTCTCCGGCTCCAACAAACACGTTCTCATCACGTATCTCGTGCTCCGCAGTCGATTTTGTCCAAAATGTGAACTTCTCTTCATTATGTTCAACACTTTTATATCAAATGTATATTACATTTA
>JAABKJ010012409.1:0-10530 GCA_011634705.1 Andricus grossulariae
AAAATAAATAATTCTTCATCTAAAAAAGGCAGATTTTTAAGCAAAAAAGGAATATTCACATTTTCAGTTTGAAAAATTAATTTTCAACTGAAAAGAACAAATTTTCTGATATAGTTACATTTTTACAAAAAAAAAAAGAATTTTGAACAAAAATTATGAATCTTCAACCGAAAAAGTAACTTTAGAACCATATAGTTAAATTTTCAACACAAAAGATAAAATTTCCATAAGAAAAAAAAATTTGAATAAAATGCATGAATTTTTAAGTGGAAAAGATGAAATTTTAACCAAAAATATAATACCTAAAATTTTTAGTTTGAAAAATAAAAATTCAACAAAAAAAAACGAATTTTCAAGAAAATGTTTTACTTTCCAACTAAAGAAATAAATTTTTAAGCAAAAATAGAATAGCTAAATTTTCAGTAAAAAAAAATTATTTTCACCGAAATAGTTGAATTTTCAACCAAAAAGATTAAATTTACATCAAAAAAGATAAATCTTCCACAAAAAAATGAAATAATGAAATCTTCAGTTAAAGAAGTGAATCTTTCACTGAAATGATAACTATTCAAAAAAATTGATTTTTAAACAAATGGTTAAATTGTCAATGAACAAAATTAATTTTCTTTATACTTTGAACTAAAAAAGAGAATTCGTCAACCAAAAATATAATAGTTAAATTTTAAAGCAAAGAAATTAATTTTTAATACAAAAAATTAATTTTTTACCAAAAAAGACAACATTTCAGCAAATTACATGAATTTTCAACTAAAAAATATCAACTTTGATCTAAAAAATAGAATTTTCAAGTTTACAGTTGGAAAAAATAAATTTTCAACAAGAAAAGAAAACGAATTTTCAAAAAAATATTTTTATTTCCGACCAAATGTATTCATTTTTAACCAAAAATAGAATAGTGTAATTTTCAGTAAATTAATTTATTTACAACGAAATAGTTAAATTTTCCAGCCAAAAGATGAATTTTCTATTAAAAAAAAAAATGAAAATTTCCAATAAGATACATGAATTTTTAAGTAAAAAAGATTAAGTGTTGACCAAAAATAGAATACTTAATTTTTTAGTTTAAAAAATAAAAATTCAACCGAAAAAAAACAGTTTTCAACAAAATGTTTTAATTTTAAACTAAATAAATAAAGTTTCAAGCAAAAATAGAATAGCTAAATTTTCAGTAAAAAAAAGTGATTTTCAACGAAATAGTTGAATCTTCAACAAAGCAGTTGAATTTTCAACCAAAAAGATTATATTTCCATCGAAAAAGATAAATCTTCTACACGAAAATAGAATAATTAAATTTTGAGTTAAAGTAGTGCATTTTTCATTAAAATGATAAGTATTAAAAAAAATTAATTTTTAAAGCAAACAGATGAATTTTCATCCAAGAAGATTATATTTCTATCAAAAAAGATTAATTTTCTAAAAGAAATGGAATAGTTAAATTCTTAGTTAAACAAGACAACTTTTCAATAAAATACATGAATTTTTAACTATAAAAGGTGAATTTTTAACCAAAAAAAGAATAGTTGAATTTTCAGTGAAAAATTATTTTTCAAAAAAAAAAGGAAGAATAGTTAAATTTAAAACAAATACGTGAATTTTTAATCAAGATGATAAAATTTCAACTAATGTGGTTACTTTTTAAAAAAAGACGATTTTTCAAAAAAATATTTCACTGTTCACCTGAACCAGATAAATTTTCAATTTAAAATAGAATAGTCAAATTTTAAGTGAAAAATTAATTTTCAACTAAATAAAATTAATTTGTAATGAAATTGTTTTTTCAACCAAACAGATTAATTTTCAGCCAAGAAGATTAATTTTCTACCAGAAAAAATTGATTAATAAAACACAGGAATTTTTAACCAAATATAGCTAAATTTTCAACTGAAGATCAATTTTCAACCAACCATGGAATCATTAAATCTGCAGTCTAAAAAAATTAATTTTCGATCAAAAAATATAATAATGAATTTTTAACAAAGCAGGATAACAAAATTATATCTTAAGATATCCTGTAAATATCCTATAGATATCTGCTGGATTTTTTTGGTATATCCGTACAGTGCAGAAATATCTGTATCCCTAGGATACCCATAAGATCATCTTGGATGTTTTTTAGACGTTTTTTGGACGTTTTCTGATAAAATTGAAATGCTTTTTTAATTCTTATTAAATACATAGTGCATATATTTTCCTATAAAAATTAATTTGTTTTAAATGTTTAAATGGTTTCAATTTTGATATCATAATTCTGATAGAAAAGTTGTATTTATTATTAAATAGGTTATAACTGCGTGTATATTTTTATGTAATCTAAAAAATGATCAAATTCTGAGTCTGTTTATGAAAATTATTTGAATAAATAATCATTGTTGTAAATTTTCAATGTATCGTAGGAAAAAGTTGTTAGAAATACATTCTTTGTTGAGTCCGTAAAAAAATTGAGCCCATCCTTTAAAAAATGGTCAAACTCTCATTTTTCTCACAAAAATTGATTAAATAATTAATAAATCTTGTAAATTTAAAATGCATAATAGAAAAAAGTCATAGGAAATATATTTATAGTTAATTATGTAAAAACTTGACCCTAATTGTTGAAAAATAGCCAAATTCTGAATTTGTTTCCAAAAATTGTTTCAATTATTAACAATTATTGTAAATTTTTAAAGTATCATAAGGAAGAATTATTTGAAAAACATTCTTTATTGATTCTATAAACAAATTTAGCCTATTATTCAAAAAATAGCTTAACTCTGAATTTATATTTTAAAATTGTTTAAATAATAATTCATTCTTAAAAATTTGAAGAGCACTATAGCAAAAAGTTACCGAAAGATGTTCTTACTTAGTTCTCTCAAAAAAAGGTGCCTATTCGTTAAAAAATAGTCAAATTCTAAATTTTTATTCGATATTGTTTAAATAATAGAAAATTCTTGTAAATTTACAAAGCAACATAGAAAAGAGTCATCGGAATGATATTCTTATTTGACTTCGTAAACAAATTGAGCCTTTTCGTTGAAAAACAGCCAAACTCTGAATATGTTTATGAAAATTGTTAAAATAATTAATAATTATTATATATGTTGAAAGCATAGTAAAGAGTCCTCGGAAAGATATTCTTAGTTGGCTCCGTAAACAAATTGTGTCTATTCTTTTGGAAAAACCCAAACTCTGAATATGTTTATAAAAATTGTGCCTATTCCTTGAAAGATTGCCAAGCTCTGGATATGTTTATAAACATTGTTAAAATAATTATTTATCATTGTAAATTTGTCAACTATCGTAGAAAAGAGTTATTGAAAATACATTTTTTAATCCGAAAACAAAGTAAGCCTATTCTTTAAAGAATAGCCAAACTCCTAATTTGTTTGTGAAAATTGTTTAAAAAATTAATAAACCTTGGAAATTTGCAGAGCATTATAGAAAAAATTCACCAAAAATATATTCTTAGTTAATTTTATAAAAAAATTGAGCCTGTTCATTCAAAAAAATCCGAATTCCTAATTTGTTTATGGAATTTTCTTAAATAATTAATATATCTTGAAAAATTGCAAAGCATTATAGAAAACAGTCATCGGAACGATATTCTTAATTAATTTGGTAAAAAATTGAGCCTATTAATTGAAAAATAGCCAGAATCTGAATTTTTAAATCGGGATTGTTTAAATAATAATTAATTTTTGTAAATTTACAAAGCAACATAGAAAAGAGTCATCGGAAAGATATTCTTAGTTGACTTCGTGAAAATTGTGCCTATTCCTTGAAAAAAAGCCAAAATCTGAATATGTTTATGAAAATTGTTTAAATTATTAATAATTATTGTAAATTTGAAAGGTCTCGTAGGAAGAAGTCATCGGACAGCTATTCTTAGTTGAATCCGTAAACAAATTGTGCCTTCTTCTTGAAAAACAGCCAAAGTCTGAATATGTATATGAAAATTGTTTAAATAATTAATAATTATAGTAAATGTGGAAAATATCGTAAAAAAGAGTTGTTGAAAATATATTATTTATTGGTTCCAGAAACAAATTGAGTATATCCTCTCAAAAATAGCCAAATTCTTAATTTGTTTATGAAAATTGTTTGAATAATTATCAAATCTTGCAAATTCGCAGCTAATTATAGAAAAATGTCATCGGAAAGATATTCTTAGTTAATTTTGTAAAAAGATTGAGCCTCTTGATTGAAAAATATCCAAACTCTCAATTTTTTGAACGAAATTGTTTGAATAATTAAAAATTTTTGTAAATTTATAAAGCAACAGAGAGAAGAGTAATTGGAAATACATTCGTTATTGATTCCGGAAACAAATTGAGCCCATCATCTCAAAAATAGCTCAACTATTAATTTGTTTATGAAAATTGTTTGAATGATTAATAAATCTTGGAAATTTGCAGTGAATTTTTGAATCGAAATAGTTTAGATAATAATTAATTCTTGTAAATTTGCAAAGCAACATAGAAAAGAGTCATCGGAAAGATATTCTTAGTTGATTCCGTAAACAAGTTGCGCATATTCCTTGAAAAATAGTCAAACTCTGAATATGTTTGTAACAATTGTTTAAATAATCAATAATTATTGTAAATTTGCAAGGTCTCGTAGAAAAGAGTAATCGGAAAGATATTCTTAGTTGACTCCGTAAACAAATTGAGCCTATCCTCTCAAAAATAGCCAAACTCTTAGTTTGGTCATGAAAATTGTTTGAATAATTATTAAATCTTCGAAATTTGCGGAGAATTATAGAAAGAAGTCATCGGAAAGATTTTATTTGTTAATTTTGTGAAAAATTGAGCCCATTATTCGAAAAATAGCCAAGCCCTGAATTTTCAAATCGAAATTGTCTAAATGATAATTAATTCTTGTAAGTTTGCAAAGCAAAATATAAAAGAGTCATCGGAAAGATATTCTTATTTGATTCCGTAAACAAATTGTGCCTATTCCTTGAAAAATAATCAAACTCAGAATATGTTTTAAAAAATGGTTTAAATAAATAATAATTATCGTAAATTTGCAAAGTATCTCAGAAAAGAGTAGGATAGTTGAATCCTCAACCAAAAGTTGTGATTTTGAATAAAGAAAGACGCAATTTCTAGCAAAATAAATTAATATTTAACCCAGAAAGATGAATTTTCAAAAAAATAGTTGAATTCTCAATCAAAAATAATAACTTTTTAACAAAATTGTTGAATTTTGAACTAAATCATAAACTGAACTTCATCTTCAGTCTATGTGGAATGAATGCGTAAAATTCCGTAAAATCACGTGTACAAGTTACCGAATCCTGCAAAAGGGAACAGTTTTTGCATTGGGACTAAAAAATAAGAGAGATTTATCTTTTCGAGAGCTTTTTATTATAAATAGCACATGAAACAAACAAGGTTATATGTTACATAACTGTCTGAAAAAGTAACAATAACAGATAAGGCATTCTTCATTTTATCGATACTACGATCTGCAACTTGTACCAGAAGTACTGTCGTAGGTCACGTGGAATCGTGCCTCTTACACTTATCGAGATTTGCATCAAAAGATTGGAAGGGAGGCATTTGAATTTCTCAGTACGACAAAAGAAGAACAATATTGAGGAGAAAATGTTATTCTACACATTTTTAGTCATTAAACAAAAAAATATTTGGAATAAGTAAAAAATATGCATTATTACTAATAATAACCGTCAAGTGTTCGCAATATGAATTTCTTTCTGTTCGCAGCTAATACATTCGGTTCGCAGCATAAAGTTGGTTCGCAGAGATGCTTTTCTTATATTCCTTGTTCTTTTTTAATTTTTAAATTTTATTATTCAAAGGATTCGAATTTTAAAAATACATCAATGTAAAAGGAAATATTGTTTTTTTATGTACTAAAATACATGGAACAAAGTAGATGCCTAATATTCTAATCTAATATTAGACTTCTGATATTAGTTTCAGTAAAAATAATTAAATTGTCTTCAGCACTCTTAGTTTATTATATAAAAAGAATGATTTCAAATATTAATAAAGTTATATGACTTTTCCCATTTTTAAATCTTTTAAAACTGTAACTTAAAAAAAATTATCTGGTTGATCAGCCATAGGCTTCAAACTTTCTACATTATATTATTTCAAACTGGAATCGTTCAAAAATTAATCATTCTTGAAGTGGAAGCATATATCGAAACCTTAGAAATGGTTTGGTTTTATTTAAAAAATTTTCGAAATTGTATCGATTGAAAATATTTATATTTTATAGTCTTAGAGGCTATAAATATGGAGAAATTTTCATTCTTGGTCTTACCAATTTAAATAATTTCTTGCATAGAATTTAAAATGAAAAATTCAACAATGTTGCAACTTAAAAATAGATCATTTTCAAGTTCAGAATGTTTAAAATTGATAATTTCTGAATTAGAATTATTGAAAAGTGTCCAATATCTAATTTGAGGCCTTTAAAACAAAAAATTTACAGCTTTCAAATCTTAGAATAAAAAATTTGCATTTCTCTATTTATTAACTACGGCTTTCCATAATTTTAATCCATATTAATTCATATTTATAAAATTTTATTGATTTAAAAAAAACAAAGTCCTTACTTCATTGAAAAAAATATTAAAATTAAACAAGACCTTTATTTAATTTAAACAAGGAATTTATTTGACCTTTATGAAAGTTTATTCAAATAAAATGAGTAAGTTCAAATAAAGAATTTCATTGAATTAAATAAACATTTTTTTGAACTTATATCAAACAAAAAATTTGTTCGATTCAAATGAAATTGGTTAAAATCGAACAAACATTTTCCTGAGTGGACATAACAATCATTTTTATATGACTTTAGGATAATTTAAAATTGGATGCAGTGTTGAGGAAGTTTCTTCAAAAAAGGAACTAATTACAACTACAGTTACTTAAAAATATTATGAGAAATTATAAGAATTTTCACAAAATAAATTGATGCTGTCATTTTTATTGTCCACAATTGAGAAATTCGAATTTGAAAATCTATCAAATCAAATTAATTCACATTTTAAATCTTCAAAATTGAACTATTTCCAAAAAATCATTCCCAATTGCATCATTTTTTATTGCGAACATTAAATATTGAAGAGTCTTAATTTGCAAATATTAATAACTGAAGAACTTTTGTTTCAATTTGTTAAAATTGAAAATTTTTCCATTGTAAATCTTCAAAATTGAACTATTTCAAAAAAAAAAAGTTCAACATTATATACATTTGAAATATAAATATTGAAAATGGAATGATTTAAAGAAGAATTTTTAGTTTTAACTCTTCAAATTTGTAGAAGCTTGAATTGTAAATCTTTAAAATTGACCATTTCATAATTTTGGAAATTTACCATTAAAAATCATGCAAATTTTAAGTTCAGTAATTAAAAATTCTGTAATTTCGCTGATTTACATTTGAAATTTCCTCAATTTAAGAGATTTATAATTGAAAAACTTTTGTTCCTCAAAATCATATGAATAATCACAATTTCAGAATTTTTGTTCATAAATCTTCAAAGCTAAAGAATCTGAGCTGCAGTTTTTTTAAATTGAAAAACTTTTTATAGTAAATCTTCAAAATTGTATAATTTAACATTTTAGATGTTCTATATTAAGTTTTCAATTCTGAGAATTGAATATTAAAAATTGTACAGGTTTTAAGTTTTACAATTAAAAATTCGGTATTTTTGATGATTTACATTCAAAATTTCTTCAATTTAGAAGATTTAGAATTGAAAATTAAGATTTTTATTGCAAAAATGATTAATATTGAGGTATTTTTATTTATACATCTTTCAAATGACAGAATTTTAAACTGAAAATTGTTAAAATTAGAGAATTATCTATTGTAAATCTTCAAAATTGCACTGTTCATGAAAAATTTTCAGCATAACATACCTTCAAAATATGTATAAATCTTGAAAATTGAATGATTTGAAGAATAATTTGAAAATTATAGAACTTTGAATTGCACAGCATCCAAATTGAAGAGCTTTTAATTGAAATAATTTGTAATCAAAAATTACGCAAGTGTTAGGTATAAAATTAACAAATTCTGTAATCTTTTATGCTTTACATTTGAAATGTCTTCATTTTGGAAGATTTAGAATTGAAAACTTGAATTTTGATCTTCAAAATGACCAAGATCATCAAAAATTAAGAATTTTAATTTACACTTCTTTAAACTGGACAAATTTTGAAATGGAAATCATTAAAATTGAAGAATTTTCGATTTTAAATCTCGAAATTATAGAATTTGGAATTGTAAATCTTTAAAATTACAGAATTTTTCATTTTGAAATTTTGCTACTAAAAATTATGAATATTTTATGTTTTACAATTAAAAATTCTGTGATTTTAATGCTTTATATTAAAAATTTCTTCAATTTGAAAGATTTAGAATTAAAAACTTGTCTCTTGATTTCCAAAATCACCATAATTTAGGAATTTTTATTTATACATCTTAAGAAGAAAAACATTTCAAACTGAATGATTTAAAGAAGAATTTTCAATTGTAGCTATTCAAATTTGAAATTGAAGAGTTTTTCATTATAAAAATTTGCTATTAAAAATAATGCAAGTTTTGAAATTTATAACTAAGAAATCTTTGAATTTAATGCTCTACATACATTAAAAATTTCTTTCATTTGGAATTATCTATATTAAATAATTTATCTACATTAAATAATTGAAGATCTTCAATTGCAAATTTTCAAGATAGAACTATTTCAAAAAGATTTTCAAAATTTTATTATTTCAAGCTATGAAGATTCAAAACTAAAATATTACACTCTAACACATTAAACTCTAATTTTGATTTTTATCCTTATCAACTCCATGTAAGTGAGATCCGTAAATCTCAAATATTTAAAAATGTTTTTTTTTCATGAAGCAAGTTTTCATTTTAAATGTTTATAGGTTGGGACAAGTGCGTCAACTTTTTGGCAATCATTAGAACTTTAAATTAATGCATATTCAATTTTTTAAATAGGCAATAAAAATAAATAAACATGTGATATAAGAGCGCGTGACGTGCTATTTTTTCTATTGTTTTTTATAAAAGCTTTTTCTATTTATCTTGTGTGTTACGCATCGATTACCCTGTCGGCTTCACTGATGTGAAATTCTCCACCGCAGAAACCCTCAGTCGTTTAAGCAAATTTGGCCACTTTCGGGAATTCCTGTGTAATTAATTTCGACGAATCTGAATATGCAGAGGCAAATAACCTGCCGAATTGCTAATAATTCAAATTACGACAATTAACAAACAAGTGCATTAGCAAATAGCAAATAGTGTGAATGCGAAACTTACACGATTTGTGAATTTGCAATTCAAACCTGATGGTTTATATGATTATTTAGCCATCTAAAACGCTAAGAGAAATGACACAAATTTGATCAAATGAAATTATTCTAAGAAAAAACATATTTAAAAACTATTTTTTAGTCAATAAAGTATTTCAACAAAAAATAACAAGACAATAAAGTTTAGGGGAAGACAGAGAAACGAAAGGGGGAATAGAGTTTAAGCTTTACAACGACCTGCATTTCACATAACATGACATTTCACGAAGACATGTTCTTTCCAGCTCCTCGCATATTCTTATTTCAGGTCTTTTATTCCCTTATATATATTTTCCAATACTTTGGCAAAGTTTTTGCCTCAAATTCAGCATTTATTCTGTATTGGGAGCAACGAGAAGCATTCTTCCTCTTTTGAGACGTCCTTACTTTTCTCCTATTTATCTACGTATAAAGAGAAATTTTATTCTCTAATAAGGCATTTCTTGAGGAAAATGTGGGTTGACTCATCAATTAAATTTTATAGAGATGTGAAGTTCGTAGTTTCGGCAGTAGACCGATTTAATATGAAATCGGCAGTCTAGCCCTGTTGATGTCATGGAATTGTTTTGGGATGATTATAATTGTAATTATTTGTTCTTATTATTTCAAAAAGTGTTTCTTTAGATAACCCTAGTTTCTACTCCCGCTTCTTGACGATTCACAATTTCTTAGGACCAACAGACAATATTTCGACAGATTGTGCATTTCTTAAGGGGGGGGGGAGGTGAATAATGTGAGTTGAGGGGAGGGAGAACAAATAAATTTTTCTATACAGGGTTCTAAATCTCTATGGCTCTGGAAATAATTTTTTTTCTTTCTAAAGGTGTTTCCGTACATAACTATAGTTCCTACTCCCGCTTCTGCACAATATACAACTTTATAAAACCATGTGACGTTGCAAAATATTTGCAAGTCACAAGTTCCTTAAATTTCAAGATTCAGACTATTACGGTTTTTCTATTTTAAGTAATTTAATACTTTTACTCCTGCCAATCCAAAAGCTGCGCGGTTTTTCCAAGATTTGGGTTAATTATTTAAGACAGTTCAAGCTCAAGAATAGATTTTGCTTGTTTTTCTTTTTTTATTCTATGTACTTTTTGAAAATGAGACCATCCTGAAGAATCCTGATCCCTCCAGACCTAATGAGAGACTTCAAGAAGCAAATGGGACGCCTTTTGTCAAT
>JAABKJ010012410.1:0-10529 GCA_011634705.1 Andricus grossulariae
TTTGGTATCTGTGAACGTTTACCAACCCGATAAGATCTTTTGATAGAAGGGGTGACTTCTATTAATTTAGATAGAATTTCCGCAGCTATAGTGTGCATTTTATCATTATTATTTAGCATACTTGAATCTGAAGAATCTATGCTATTGTTTACTTGCGTGGGAGGGTCAGTGTAACCAAAGATTATTATATTTTTCTTTCTCCACTCTCTTTCTTTTACTTCTCTTATAGAGCTTAAAATAACCTTGTTATCTGTATCTTGTGAGATCGTGGAAATTGATTCCCTCGTTTGTTGATCACGGTTTTCTTGAAGTTTGTTCATTGCTGTTTCCACAGAATCAATTCTAGATGAAAGCTTAGCTACATCTTGGATGGTTTTCTCGATTGTTGAGTTCAATTGATTTATTTCTTTCGTCAGATCAGATTTAGCTTCAGTTAATTGAGTCGTGATATGATCTTTGAGTTCCTTAGTAATCTCATTTTTTATACTCTTGCTCAAAATACCATTATTATTTTGTAACATAAGCGCGATATCTTCTTTAGTTAATGGAGTTGGTGTCGGTGACTTTGCTCGTGTTCCACAGCATCTTGTGAATACACCTGTAGGGAGATTTCTTCCTTGGTTCGTGCAACCAGGGTGGTAGAAGACACCACATCTTTTACAGGATATTGCTCCAGTTGCAATAGTACCTCCGCATCCACGACAAAGACGTTTACCTGTGTTAATGTTGTTGTTATTGTTTGCCATGGTGGGCACTCTCCACAAAGCACTGGCGTACACTCACTGATAAAGGAAGGCTAGCACACACCCGCGCGCAACATGTGCTTCTAAACCACCGGGCACAAGTTTATGGATAGAACCGACTAAAAAGAAAAAAGAAAAACCTCACTGCAAATTAACACCTCCTCAACATCAAAAAGTAGCCATCACCCATTAGCCCCCTAGAAAATCACAATTAGACACAAGCGTACCCGATCACGCAGCGTTTACTTTCTAGGTTATGTTACGCGAGCACACTAGAGTTCATTAGATCCTCTTAGAATTAACTAGATTCGTTTGGAAATTTATACTTCAGAGCATCACAGGAAATCCAACAGTGATTTTGATATCACACTAGTTTCTCAAACACTTTTGGATTCTTTGAAGACTTTTGAATTCTTCGAATTCTTCGAATTTTGGAAATTCTTAGAAGTCTTTTGAATTCTTTGAATTCTTCGAGTTCTTCTGAAATCCTTTGAATTTTTTTAATTCTTCAAATTTCTTGAATTCTCCAGAATTCTTCAATTCTCTTAAATTATTTCGAATTCTTTGAAATCTTTTGAATTCTCTGAAGACTTTTGAATTTTTGTAGATTCTTTCAATTCTTCTGATTTCCGTGAATTCTTTCAATTCTTTTGAATTCTATTGAACTCTTTGATGAATACTTTGAATTCTTTTTAACTCTTGGAATTTTTTTGAATTAAAACATTTTTTTCAATTCTTCGAATTAAAAAATGGAGTATTACTCAAGATTAAAACGAACGACCTAAAATTGAAAATTAATTTCAATTCTTTGAATACTTTTGGATTCTTTGAAGACGTTTGAATTTTTCGCATTCTTCGAATTTTTGGAATTCTTTGAATTCTCCTGAATTCTTTAAATTCTCTTGAATTATTTTGAACTCTGTGAATTCTTTTGAATTCTTAGGATTATTTTGAATTATTTTCAATTCTTTGAAATCTTTTGAATTCTTTTGAATAAAATTTTTTTGAATTCTTAGAATTCAAAAATCAAGTATTACTTCAGTTTAAATACTTTCGTATTGTTTGAATACTTTTTAATTCTTTGAATTCTTCTAAATTTTTGTTAATGCTTTGAATTCTTTGCATTAAAAAATTTACTACAATTCTGAAGAATTCTTCTTTGTCTTATGGTAATTTTAAGTAAAGTAAGTGTCCCAGTAATCGTGAAGGTCCCAATAATGGTGTGGGTCCCAATAATTGTGTAAAATGGTTATTGTATTATTAAAAAATCTGATGCAAGTAACATTCAGAAGAAAAAGATAACATTTATTTTTAGCATTTTATATTATTAAATGAAATTTCAATTGATTCAAAGTGAACAGAAAAAAAGAAAATATGCGTCACCATTACTGGTACTAAGACCACGATTACTGGGATGTTTACCCAATTAGGGGTCGTGCACATAATACGACACACGTTTTTCTTCTGTTTATGCCTTTGTATCCTCTTGGCTTCGAGGCAATTTTATTTTCGCCTTTATTTAAACACAGGACAAACGTGTGATGTAACATGTGCCCAACCTCTTATCAAATTTTTTAATGCAAAGAATTCAAAGCATTCAAAAGAATTCAGAAGAATTGATAGAATTAAAAAGTATTGAAAGAATACAAAAATATTTAAGATGAAGTAATACTTGATTTTTGAATTCGAAGAATTGAAAAAAAAATTTAAGTCAAAGGATTCAAAAGATTTCAAAGAATTGCAAATAATTCAAAATAATTCTACGAATTTAAAATAATACACAGAGTTCAAAATAATTCAAGAGAATTGATAGAATTCTAAGAATTCCAAAAATTCGAAGAATGCAAAAAATTCGAAAGTCTTCAAAGAATCCAAAAGTATTCAAAGAATTTGAATTAATTTTTAATTTTAGATCGGTAGGTTGTAATCTTGAGTAATACTCCATTTTTGAATTCGAAGGATTGAAGAAAAAATTCTAATTAAAAAAAATTAAAAGAGTTAAAAAGAATTCAAAGTATTCGTCAAAGAGTTCAATAGAATTCATAAGATACAGGTAACAAGATTATTTTAAGCTCTATAAGAGAAGTAACAGAAAGAGAGTGGAGAAAGAAAAATATAATAATCTTTGGTTACACTGACCCTCCCACGCAAGCAAACAGTAGCATAGATTCTTCGAATTGAAGTATGCCAAATAATAATGGTAAGATGAACACTATAGCTGCGGACCTTCTATCTAAATTAATAGAAGTCACCCCTTCTATCAAAAGATCTTATCGCGTTGGTAAACGTTCACAGATACCAAACAGACCGAGGCCTCTGAAAGAAGAACTGCATTCGGAGGAAGCTGCAACAGAATATTTGAGGAAATTCTTCATTCTACAGAAAACGAAATTACTGCCAGTCAAATTGCAAGGAACTGCAAGATACATTGGAGATACTGAAAAAAACGAAAGCAGAAGGAGGAGCCAGATCTGCGTCTAGCTTGGTCTCAAGGTCAACCAATAATAAAAGAACATACGAAAGCCAAGGTGTCACCATCAACCAATTAATGTCATCGCCCGAGGTTAAGGATTCCGCCAGTGTATTCAGTAATATTTTCGATCAAAATAATAGATTCTTTATATATTACCAAAATACCCGCGGATTAAATACTGAGGTAAGGCAAATAAAAACTTTCTCTGATTTATATTCGTAAGATGTGATTGCATTATCAGAAACTTGGCTGTAGCCTCACAATTGTTCATCAGAATATTTTATAGACCAGAAATTCACTTGCTACAGGCATGACCGTAAGCACGGAATTGGGGGTGGAGTGTTAGTAGCAATAAACAACAAACATAAATCACATGAAATTAATGTGAATACTATTGCGAATTATGTACCTCAAATAAATATTGTGGCAGTAAAGGTCTATGCAAATTGTACTTACTTTATCAACTAAGATTTATCAACTAAGATAAGAGAGTCAGATTGGATTAATTTGCACAATTGCACTGACTTAGAAGAAGCTTGCGATTTTCTATATACTAATATATTTCGAGCAATGGAAGAAACGGTTCCCAAATTCACTTCCCATGGACAAATAAGTCAATTCTCGGCTTGGTATTCAAAAGAATTAATTGGTAAAATTATGTATAAAGAGAAACTAAGAATAAAAACCAAGAATGGAAATTCTGGACTGTTGTTAGATATTTTTTCGTGAATAAGATCGGAGGTAAAGAGATTAATTACAAGAGATTTTAATAAATTTAATTCTGATTCGGAAGAAGCGCTAGAAAAAGAACCTAAAGAATTTTGGTCATACATAGGTGGCATGAGAAGTGAATCTAGGCTCCCGGGCATTAAGCACTATAACGGAATCACGATAACTGAGCCAACGGTGATTGTAAACGATATTGCAGACTAATTTAGGAGTATTTATATTCCCGCTAGGCAGTCAAGATTTCCTACCACAACATCTTTATTATAGGGTCAAATGGGCCTTAAACTTAAACTTGACTTTTCTGATATAAGACTTGCAATTAATTCTTTTTTGTTTTATTAATAACTTCTCTAAAATTCTAGAAACATGCCTAGCGGGCGTCATTTCATATTTGATTAGACCTTATCTATCAGGACGTCAACATGGTTTTATACCCGGTCGCTCCACGGTCACGAACCTAACAATTTTCACAAAATTCATTATTAATGCATTCAATTCGGGGAATCAGGAAGATGTCGTATATCTCGACATAGCTAAATGCTCCGATAAACTGGACCATCACACTTTGTTTCAAAGGCTTCAATCGACCGACCTTCCAGGTAATCTGATAATACTGCTGTAGAATTTTCTGATAAATAGGGAACATTTTGTTCAATTTTCAGGATGTAGTTCAAAAGCGTTCACCCCTACGTCGGGTGTACCTCAAGCTTCGAATCTTGGACCAACATTGTTTGCAATATTTTTTGAATGATGCAGATGACTCAACGGATTTGAACAAAATTCTTTTTGCAGATTATAGCAAAGTTTATATTGAGGTCTCTTGTATAAGAGATTCTGTAGCGCTACAGGTCGGTCTATTGAAATTTCTTCAATGGTGTAAAGGAATGGGGTTGGCAAGAACATTGAAAAACGTCAAATTATGTCATTCTCGAGGTGTATGAGTCCGACCTACTTCACATATCAACTTGACGTTATAACAATAAAAAGGGTTTACTTAGCAAAAGATCTTGGTATCATGTACGACCGAAAACAAAAATTCGATTCGCACATCAGCTACATTGTGAAATCAGCGAACCAAATGCTAGGTTTTATTTTGCGCTCGTGCAAACAAGAGACCAATACGAGGTCTCTTGCGACATTGTATTTTGCTTTTGTACGGTCTAAATTAGAATACGCAGCTGTTGTCTGGAGCCCTGATGCTCAACAAGCAAAGGATGCCCTAGAAAAAATTCAGAAGCGATTTCACAAGTTCTTAACTTATAAAAAATATGGGATTTATCCTCCAAGAAGGTTCGACTACGCGAAATTGTGCGAACGATTTGATTTTCTAACCATACAAAAACGACGTCTCATGCTCTCTTTAGCCTTGACTTTTAAAGTTGTTAGGGGGATGATTGATTGTCCAGAATTACTTTCAACCATTCCATTTCATGTTCCTCGCCAAATTGCTCGAGAAACTGAATTATTTTATCTACCAGCGACTTCAAACTCTACTGTATATAATTCGCCGATCTACAGACTATGTAGAAATGTTACTTTGCTGAACTCCGCTACGACAGATTTTGACATCTTTGACATGTCTTTCAGTGCGTTTGTGCATAGTGCTCACTCCTTTATTATTAAATCAAGAACTATTATTTAATTGCACTTGTAATTGGCTGAATGTTTAAACTCAAGTCTGCCGCCTATAATTACTACAAATTTAAGTTTGGAAGTGCTATAATTAAATGATATAGAATATAAATATAATATTTTATAAATAGAATATATTACTTTAAACAGACTTATGATAAGACTGTATAAATAACGTAGACAACCCTGTAGTTGGTTTTTAAACTGTTGGGTTGTCTCAATAAAGAATCAAATCAAATCAAAGAGGTAAAAAGAATTCAAAAGAATTCAAAACATTCACCAAAGAGTTAATTAGAATTCAAAAGAATTTGAAGAATTCAAAAGATTCCAATTAATTCAAAAGAATCCACAGAATTCAGCAGGATTTAGAGGAATTCTAAAGAATTCAGAGGAATTCTACAGAATTTGAAGAATTAAAAAAATTCCAAGGATTTCAGAAAAATTGAAAAGAATTCCAAAAAATCAAAGAATGCAAAAAATTCAAGTAATGAAACTGAGGTTTTGTAAATTAGAAGGTGGCAGTACATGTCTGGGAATATTTTTATATTCTGACATCCATTACAAAATTCTAGCGTCGTTACCGACTCAGTTTGTGCGAAGCCGGCGGGGCGCTTCTCCCGGCAACCGCAACTGCGACGTGGCGCCCGCATCTTTTTCTCAAGTGGCTTTCTCCGACCAGCAGTGGGACTCCAATGCTGTTTCGAAGTCAAAAATCGAACGAACCTCTCTTTCTATATTGACACGTCAATCGATTCGTCTCGATCCAATGAATCTTTTATATTCTTGCATCAACTTTGAATTATGTTAATGAAAAAAGCTTTTATATAAAAAAGCGATTTTTAACTTATTATTAAGTTTAAAAAAAAATCAATAAAGATTTCTAGGGATCCTCTAGTCAGTTTCAAGTTATTGGTTGTGGATATAAGCCCTCCAAATTTCATCAATTTATCTGCTACCGTTTTCAAGTTATCGTGTTCAAAACAAGTGTGATATCCACACACACATATACACCGTCCCGGCAATTTCTTAGAATATTGTGTTAGACATGATTAAATAGAGGAAAGTTTTAATCAATTGAATAAACATTTTTTGCCAAATGTTATCATTACGAATCTTCCTCTATGAGGAAGCAAAAATTGATAAATTTTTAATTTTTGATATATTCTTAATATCAAATAGGTACTTCCATAAATTCTTTAGGCAGATTTTCGTCAATTTGTAAACCGGCAAATTTCCGACAAGATTACGATATCCGTGGCGACAAAGTTTTAATGCAGATTCCTATAGGATTTTTTGCGAGAAACACGAATTTGAAGGTTTTAAATCTATATCTCGAATAGTTTTCTAGATATCGATTTTTTTTACTTTTTTCAATTCCATGACCAATTACAGGGGTGCCTCCACCCTCCTATGAGGTGTTGGAAAAGGGGTAGGAGTTTGACCAACATTATTTCTATGACCAGTCACGGGAGTGCCTTCGCTCTCCCCCTCCCCATGTGGCGTTGAAAAACGGGTAGGAGTAAGACCTGCATTATTCGATTATTCAATTTAATAGAAAAAATCGATATGTCGAAAACTATTCGAGATATTGATTTAAAAAATTCAGATTCTTTTCTCTTGCAAAAAGTTGGAAAAGACGATTGCCTGCCCTTACGTACTAGTCTCAGGTACTGCGGGCGAATTTATGACTACCCCAGCCTAGAAATAAACTTCAAAATTCTCAAGATCTCTTCAATGTCTCTATTGTATAACACGAGCATTTTCTGAAGAGATTAAAAATTCCCCAACACCCTACTTAAAAGAAACACTATTTTTCAGAAGTAGATCTTTTGTCATTTCAAATCTGTTCAGATATCTACTTGATAATTTTATTCAGAAAAGGCCGTAAATAATAATTGTATGGCATGTGGTTTTTCCTCACATCACGCATAATAATAGAATGTAAATTGATCAATTTTAAGGAATCACTGCCACCTTTCAAATAATAAACTGAGTTAAATCAAATGAAGACATGCTAATTACCAGAAGAGTAAAGGTAGATGTGCCAGAAACCAGTTTCCGAAAATAATAGTTTTACTATTATTTTAAGATTCAAAATAATAGATACTACTGAAGAAGGCATTTTCAAAACTTATCTTTTAGAAGTGATTTTCGCTGTTTAGTTTGTTGTTACTATCGCTTCTCACAAAATTTTGCAAAATGGCTGAATTTTATTAATTAATGTCTTATTTTTTCGGAGAAGATATGAAGATTGTAAACTTATTTTTAAAATTGGAAATAATAAATTTGAAAGGCATTTTTTTAAATACAAAATAAGCTATTATTTCTTGAAATTCAATTTTTTTTTTAATTGTTAGAAAGGGACAGTAAGAAAAAATTCTATCAGAAAAACTATTGTAAAGATACTTATTTCTTATAAGTGTTTAATATTTTCATAACAACTAATAGTTTTTCTTTCATAAGGCGTTATCTATAAACTACGTCACCAAATTTAGGATATTTTTACCCCCCCCCCCACATAATTGTTAAATAAATTCCTGAAAATTATAAGGAATATCATTTTTTTCAAATAACTTTTTTTTTCAAATCAACAAAAACTGTAGATATTTCTGAGATGAATCTAGGGATATCTTTACTTTTTTGATAGGCCTTTTAGTTTTATTTATAATAAAGGCACAAGCCTGAAATCCATATGCTGCATGGTCTAACATCAATGAGTGGACGCGGAAGGGATAAAATCAATAGATATATTATTAATTATTGATAAGTGTAGGTTGTGGAAGCTTGCATAATGACCAAACCTTCTATTAGTATATGTTTTGCTTTTATTTTTATCTATATACTTTAAAAGCCTGGAAACATGTTAATAACAATGTAAGGGTTGAAATAATTGTGTTGTTTGCAAAAAATTAAAAGAACGCCAAGAGATATGTTTGTAAGGAATCTGCCTATGTTCGTGAAATTTATTTCTGCCTATAATACTTTCATTTATAATGAAGTCACAATGTTTCATAACGATATAATTGTTTAAAAAATGACTTTTTTACACAAATAAAAAACACCTAGAGATATTTCTGAGAGAAATCCAGGGCTGTTTTTAGCTTTTCGCAAGGACTATTACTGTATTTTTAATTATGTACTCTGCTGAACTGCTTGGAATTTCATTGTCAGGAAATTTAAAGTGAATTTTAGTAAATTAAAAAAAAAATCACTTGAATTTAAGAGGAATTCAAGGGAATGAAACCGACTTGAAAGCAATTCGTCACAGTGAATCCCAGAGATATTTTTTATCTGAAGTTAAATGAATAATAATAATTAGTGATAATAAATAATTGCAATTGACTGCAACCCAGTCCGTAAATAGTGGGGTTAAAAACCAGGCTTTGCCCAATATATGTCAAATCAGATATAATGCTCTTATCAGATCACTTGATTGCATTACAAAAATGTGTCCGTGGCTGAGGATATAAGCCGAAGCAACCCCATGCAGACATTAAAAAAATCCAACCCTAACAAAATGTCTTTGACATACTGGGCTATAACTCGCGCTAAGAGAAAAATGAGCTTCAGAAATAATAAAATTATCCGACTTCGGGTAATTGTAGCTGTGAATTGTTTGCATGGTTTTTATGCAACTTCAGGCAAAATATCTGATATTTACTGTGAAACAAATTCAAGTAAATTTTCGTTAATTTGGTAGATTTCACAGAATTGTAAGAATTTGTGTACATCTTAATAAATGGGACACTATAAACATTGTCAAATTTCTTTGTGAAAAAATAAAAAAAATTATCTCTATTTTATTTCAAGTAAATATTTGCCTGAGTATGAAATTTTCTATGAAACCCTATTTTTCGAAGTTTTATTGTGATTTTCGCAAAAACCATTTTAGTCATCGCAACAATAAGGTGCTTTTTGGATTTGGCCTTAAAATTCGCATATAAATAATGTCACCGCTTTTGTTATAAAAAATTATCTACACTCACGCAGAGCGCACAAATTATGCTTTTTCTATGAGTACGTTGTTCCATAAAATCTGAAAAAGCTGACGTGTGGGGAAAACGGGAAATTGATTCGAATTCAGCACATTGCGTTGACCAGTTTTATTCCTCATGCGTATTCAGCGTATTGTGCAGAGGAAATATTTCGCGATTTTCTCAACACAAAAATGGGGTGGCATTTAAAAATTTTTTTAAACAAGTATGAATTTTTCCTAAATCTCAGAATAATAACATTTATAATATATACATAATAAAATCCACAAATATTACTTATTTTTATTTATTTATACTCTTATTGTTAAAAAAATCAGGCATGTAAAAAACGAAGATGAAACACTAAGAAATATAAACAAAAAGTTAGTTTCTGCGAAGAATGTTTCGATATCTAGTGGAATGACTGTTCATATATGTCCAACCATGTACGCATGCCCTTTTCTATTTGTTAGACAGAAGAAAATTTTTCTGAAATAAGTCTAGTATTTTACGGATATGCAAAGTGTCTAGCATCCCGGAAATCTTTCAAAGCCTGAAAAAGTTATTGAATTTTTTTACCTAGAAAAACCTAGAAAAGTCCTTGAATTCTGCACCCACCATTTTAGCACTTAATTGTTTATTTTATCACCGTATCCCCCATAGCACGTTATATTCCTTCAATATTACAGGAATATTCCTTTGGAACTTTTGAAATATTGCCACGAAATATTTCAGTAATATTGAAGGAATAGATCAATTTCCCACCATCGGAATATTGCCATGGAATATTGAAGGAATATTTCCTCTGCATATTGCTCAAATATTAGATTGAAATTATCCAAAATATTCCTGTGGAATATTGGTGGAATATTTTCCTAAAAGTATGTACAATGTTGTAGTAGATTATTGCTGGAATATTTCCTTAAAAGTACTCAGAATGTTCCTATGAAATATTGTTGGAACATTGACTTGAAACTG
>JAABKJ010012411.1:0-10529 GCA_011634705.1 Andricus grossulariae
TCGTCTCTTGTGTCATTTTAAAAAAATTTAATTTTTTTATTTTTATGCTTATTTTTCACGATTGAAAAATATACTCGACCTTCCTGAAAATTATAAATAACATATTTCTACATCCACTTTGAGTGAACAAGTTTGCATATCATTTTTTTTCTTCCCTTGTGTCGTCTTCCAAAACATAAAATTTTTTTATTCTTAGTGTTATTTTTCACGAATAAAACAAAAACTACGCGTCCTATCAAAAAGTGATTAATAAGAAATTTGTAGAACTTTTTTTGGTTGCACGATTTTTGTATCTTCATCTTTTTTTGTATCTTGCATAGTTCGACCGCAAAATGAAATTTTTAATTTTTAATTATTTTTTGCGGGATCTCAATTTGAATTTTCGATTTTTCGAAAAAATTCAAAAAGTTGTTATGATAATCTTGTAAGGCTTTCGAAAAAAAACGTTTTTCTTTCTCTGCCTTTTTTTCATATCATGCGTTGTTCGGCTCAAAATATTAATTTTCGTTTGTTTTTTGGGATTTTGAAAATGCTGTAACTCTGATAATTTAAATTTTTCGAAAAATTTCACAAAGATAAATTGTTTGTCTCTTGGGGTACTACTAACGACTGTACATAGCATTTTCAAATTTTGAAAAAAGTAGTCCTACAAATTTTCAAAATGTGCTCACTTTTTGAATTTTGATCCGAAATAGCTGGGTAACGAACTCGTTCTTTCTTTTTAGGCCTTCAAAAAGTGTGTCAAAGCACAAACTAATCTGATCAATCTTTCGAAAGTTATCGTGCCTACACGATACTACAGACTACAGACAGACGGAAGGACAGACGGACAGACGGACAGAGAGACACCTTCGTAAAAACCGTTCTTTCTGACACAGGGGGCCTCAAAACGTCGACAATTCATTGAATCCGCGAAAGTCATTTTTCACATAAAACCAATACCTTCTCATTGAGATGAGAATGTAAAAAAAGTAAATTCATTTATTGATTAAAAAATCAAGTCCACAGCAATAGGTTTACATTTATTACAGGGGCGCCCATTACTGCGGACCGAAATTCAAGCTTTATGTACCTAATACTGCGGCGCTGTCAACATGTGAACCTAACCTTCGCTTTAAGTTTTTGATTGAGCACACGTCAGACGCTTTGAAATGATTACTTAATTATTTTGATTCAATTTGTTCTTAAACGATGGCAACAGCGAGAAAAGTGAAAAAGAAGAAACCAAAGAGAATGCGAAAAACTGACAGTAAATCTTTAAAAAGATGTTCTTCCGGAAAAGAAAATTTGCTGCTTGCTGTGAAAGAGGTTATGCAAGGAGAAACTTTTGCAGCTGTATCACGAAAATATTCGATACCAGAATCAACAATAAGAGCCCGTTGCAAAGGAAAATATGCAGAAAAAAACCCTGAACCGAATGAAATTTTATCTAAAGAAGAAGAGAGTCTTGTGAAGTGGATTTTCATTTCTGCTAATCGAGGATTTATTGTAACTTTCGAAAATATATTTCTTTTGTGGTTAAATTATACTTTAAAGAGAATGACTTATTAACAAATGAATTTTTTTAAATCAAAAAGTCATTTATTTGAGAGATATATAACCTACAATTGATCATTTATGATTTATATGCTCGTAAATAAATAAAATTTGAATCCGTAGTAATAGGTACTTCAGTTCGCAGTAATACGTACACGGTCTTTTTTCAACCCCAGTAATAGGTAAAATATGTTCTTTTTTCAATTGTTTTACATTTTTAATACGTTATGTTAGGTTCTCGTACTTTTCAATTTTTTTTAATACACAAAATACATTATTCCTCAGGCTGAAACAGAAGAACCATATTATTTCAATATAAAATAGGTGAAAAATTGAATCGAAGTGAGATTAAACCATGACACCACAGCAATTGGGACACTTAACCTAGACGCATTTTTCTGCAAGTTCGAAATTATGAAAATTAAAAAAATAATAATTAGACATTTTGAAAAAAAGCCATTTTATATATCTACCTTTGGTGCGGGGTCCTTTATAAAATGAGTTATACACAAGTTTGAATTTGAATTCTCAACTGCTAATTTCGGTACATTATCTCTGAATTTTATATTTCACTTTATTGCAAAAATAAGAAAATTAAATGAAATATTTTCAAAATTTCTGTGAAAGTTTAAAAAATGTATGTTCTATACTATTTCTAATTATTTTTCTCCATCCATCGGCACTCTTTATTCAGGCTGTCAGAATAAATAGTTACCGGTTGAATAAATAATTAGCTTCTGCTTAAGCTACGGATTATCATTCATAGGAAACGGCCTCATTGCGAATGGTAATAAAACCAGAGATAGTTTCTCTTCCCTGGCGATTTATCACATTTGAGTACGTCCTGAGATTAAACGAATCAAAAATAGATTCCGTTTTTACATTCTCATTTATTCAATAAAAAACATAAAAACGAATTAGTTTGTTAACATGATATAGAAGTATAGCTAACTAATCCTGTTTTAAAAGTATATTTCTGACATCAAACCACCTTGAAGGAGCAAAACTTTTTTCCAGTTAACAATCACGCGATATACGATGAGATGCATAATAAGTGAAGATGCTCATTCAGCGGGAACATACGAGAATTGGACGAGATGTTCAGTGGCCTAAACCTGCAGCAGCTGTTGATGACTTGTTCACCATCTGCGTGATTGGATTTCAGTTGGTGGTGGTAAGTCTTTTATTTCCTGTAGTAGGTTTATGAAAAATGAGGGTTGATCGTGCCTCAGCGTTTTGGGTCTTTTCACGCCACTTAATCGCTACATTACCATCTCCTCGAACAGATTTAAAAGAAAGAAAGTCAGAGGCAAGAGGCTTACCCGAAAGCCAGACAAGAGAACTTCCATTTATTTGAATATTATTTATTAACTTTATTTCTTCCTGAAACGATAAAAAATTTGAGTTTTTTATTTGAAATGCTAATTTGTATGTACATCATTACGTTTAGAAGGTTGATTTGTACTCTATACTTAAATCGAGATTTAAACTAAATGAAAAGTTTCTTTCACGCTAAAAATTAGTGCAGACTGAAACCCGTATGCAGCAACAGCGTGTTTTCCTTTTTAAGAATTTTTTCGTCGTAGAAGGTCTTCATCGAAGTTTGGTGGATGAATGATACTGATGTATAGAGTTATAAAGATGATGTTAATATTAAGACAATTAAGATATGACGCAAATTGTGCTAATTTATTGCCAATGATTATGAAGAGATCTTTAAGGAGGAAAAACTTCCACTTTTGTTTTGTCACAAGGCTACATTTCTTATACCTTAAAATCACTATTAGTTTTATTTTGAAGTTCTTGTGTATTTTTAAATTAGCAAAAAAATTTGGACCAGATTTTCGGCACGTGTTTTTCAAGCTGTCAAGTTCCCTATTAGGTAGGAAATCTGAAGTTTAGACGTGTTTAGACGTGTTTAGACTTTAGACTCTTTAGACTTAGAGGTATCGAAACAGAAATTCCTAACAGCTTTACGAACCCTCGTGGTCTCTTTCTAACGAGTTCCAGATTTGCTGAAGTGTTTTCTTTTATCGAGTCTTGACAGAGTAATTTGGTCGTCGGAATTCAAAAAGGGAATCGCCATGTGGATACCAATTTAAGTAGGATTTACCAAATCATGCTCCTTCTTTCGAAGGGGCTTCTCAAGTATGCTTCTAATTAGCTGGTCCAAAAAGTCTTCGATTCATCCCTTGGAATGAACAATAATTTTTTGGGTCTTGTGGAAATACTGAAAATTATTTTTTTAATCGCCCTAAATATAGAATATCGATATATCCTGATCGAGTAACCTGTCGAGAGTACAAAGTTGGTGGCCAAGTCCTTGTATCACACCTGCTTCTCATCCCGTAAACAATTTGCTTCCTCAGATGTCGTCCTATAGTTAGAACAGGTTTAAGGTTCATTCGGTCCTAATGTGACAAATGTGTCTTCGCTCAACGCCTCTTTGGATCGCTTGCAAAAGAAAAAGATCTTATTTATTTAGTCTTATTTCTTACTTTATCGTTTTTCTTCCCCATTGCATATGCACGACATAATTATTTACGGCAGTATAAAGTAAGATAATAATGTGAGACTAACATAAAATGTTACACGTGCAACATTTTATCAGGTACTATTTTAAACTGTAGGGTGTGAGGGATTTTTTTGAGTTACGAGCAATTTTGTGGTTTAAATGAACTTTTTGATTTTATTTGGTGTCAGGATTTTTGGTGTTCTTATTTTTAAGATGGGTAATTTTCTAATCGTTATTATTTTTTTTTTTATTGTAAGGCGTTTTCTCATGCATTTTAAGGATTGTCCTTTGCAGTTAGGGGTGAGTATTTTGCCATTTTCATCCAAAATCTCGTCTAATAATTTTTCTGACAGTAGTGTGAATAAAATATTTTTTGAGTGATTCTTGCTTTGCAAGAAGTAGGTGGTAACCAAGGGACATTTTACGAAATTGTGGCTCTGTACTAAGCCCATAACTGCAAAGAGCCTCCTTACACCGTACGCTACTGCGAAAGCGAATAGCGTACAGTGTAAGGAGGTGCATAGAAATTCTTCAGTTCCGTAAATTTTCTTGAAATCTAGACCAGAACTTGTTTCGCCTCAGGCTTTCCTTAATTTTAACATTTTTTCTGATATTACATTATCCTGAAAATAGATTCTATTATTGCAATAGAGTTAATTTAGTTTAAAACTGTTTACTTATCTATTTGAACCTTTTTAAATTTCTACTAGCAAACCTTACCAAATGTTTCTTGAACGCACGATATTTTTTTCCTCCTCTGAAGTACAGAATATTAACTGCTACAAGTTTTGGTTTTTCCTCATTAGAATTGTTGTTTAAACGCCCCAATGTGTATACCGTGATCTAAAAGACGTAGCAATATTCAAGTCCCGGACGTTCTACCCATTTCCATGATTTGATAGATCTTTTGAATAATATTAGGATAAAGTACTTACCTCGAAGTAGTTTTTAGCAAAGTTTAAAAATTTGTATTGCTTTTGTTTAGAAATGAGAAATTGAACAAAAACACAACAATTGAGAAATTAATGACCAAAGAATTTTGTGAATGATTTATTCCTATACTAATCATTTGTTTAATACTACTAACAATTATGAATCGAGATAAGTATTTTAGTTCTAACGGTGCTCAATTATGTTGAACAGTTCTCCCCGAAGTTTTATTTACACTCGGTAACAATTATATTATAGGATGTAAGTCGAAAAAAATCACTTTATAAATTTTAAAAACAAATAAAAAGTCATAATTCTATTCTTGTGTAAGTTTTAACAAAAGTACAAGAATCTTGATTGTGCGTGAGTTAACAAAATTTTGCAAAACATGCATTGTATGATTTTCGTGTTAACGAATTCGCTGACACTTTTTTTTAATGATTCCTAATAAAATAAAAATAAAATTAAAGCCAGTAGAGCGAGAAAAAATATTTTTAAGTATTATTATTGTAAATCTTCCAAATTGAACTATACTAATTCCAAAAACCATTTAACCTTACATAATTTTAAACTTTATTCCGAATTATTTAATCTTCAATTATAAATCTTAAAAATTGAATTTTTTAATTGATAATCATTAATCATTAAATTAATAATTAAAAATGGAATAATTTTCGAAATTCAGGAATTTTTAATTGTAACTCTTGAAAATTGTAGAACTTTGTATTTACATTTGAAATTTTTTCAATTTGGAAGATTTAGATTTGAAAAGTCCGGAATTTGATCTTCAAAATCATCCAAATGTAAGAATTTGGATTTATAAATGTTTAAAATTGAAGAGTTTTTAATTTTACATCTTCAAAATTGAAAAAAAACATTAAAAATTACATTCATATAAAACTATAAACATTCAAAACACAAAAAAAAATTCTTTGACTGAGATCTGATGAATATTTTTCTTTTGATTCAAAAAAAATTTTCTTTGAATCGAAGATTGAATGAAACGAGATTATACAATTTTATCAAATCTTTTACCGAATCACTTAAAACTTTATATTAAAAAAAAAAACGTATGAGATTGAAATTCGTTAATAAAGGTTTTAGATATTTATACTTCCTTTTTAATCTGTCGCCAAAAATGTTGAATTTTAGGGGTAGTAGTAATTTCAAAAATGGTGAAAAGTACTTTTTTTATTTATATCTTTCTACAGAATGATGAGTAAAAATCAAAATACTAATCTAATTATACCGATATTGAAGAATTTGTCACTTAACTGTGAAAAAAATGGTTCAGCTGTCCCAGCTAGACATTTAGCTGAATTTCATCTTCTAAAAAAATATAGCTGTGTTACCTACATTTCTATATGTGTTACCTAAATATCCAGCTGTTTCAGCTAATTTTGCCATCTACAAATTATTTAGCTAATTCATCTAAATAATTTCTAGATGGAAAAATTTAGGTAAAACAGCTAGATATCTCGGTAACACAGCAAGAAATTTAGGTAACATAGCTACATTTTCTTAGAAGACGAAATCCAGCTAAACCATTTTTTTTGAGTGTATTACAATATTTTATTGTAATTACTGAACTTGAACGTTATACTATAATCTTGGATACATGCATTTTTTGTAGGGTTGATTTGTTAAAAATATTACGTAACAGTATCATGTTACTCCCCCCCCCCCTATGTAACAGATCGTAACATTTTTATAAAACCCTCTCCCAAAAGATGTTACGTAGTGTATGGATGACCCGTTATCCACAGAGTGTGACGTAATGATAGAATGCTCTTGACTCGTGACATGGCCATCGAATGTTAAATATCCAATCATTGGACTTTTAGCATAAGTTATTTCCTACAATATATACTGAGAGATCTAAATTGCGATTGTAGAATAAAATATCAAGTTGATCAAACTTTGAAATAATATTTTCAATATACTTTCTTCTGCTCATAGATCAAAATTCATCGGATATGAAATGTGTGCACATATGCTGCACAGCATCTTCATATCTATTAGTAGGAATTTCTTGAATCGAAAACTTCAAAAATTTCCCATCCCTAAAACCTTGCACAATTTTGAATACATTCGCGGAAGTCATTAAACTTGAAACAAATTCTGAATTAGTTCCATGCATAATTCCTACTTTCCCAATGCGCATCGAATTAAGTTAAATAAATCTCCCAAACTGTCCTGAAAGCGTAGATGGAAGATAGATAGGTATAGAGGCGACAATGCAGCGGGCAGCTTGAAGCACGCTAAGAGGAGCGAGACGGCAGGGGAAGAGGTCCATCAAGCTAGCACCTCCACAATCGAAATTCCCATATTTCTTTGTATCAGAATTTTGGGCTTTTTTGGGCTTTTTTTGGGCTGCATTGCCGATTTTTGGGCTCCACTACTTTTTTTGAAAATTGAAATTTGGAGTGGAGGTGCTGACTTGACTCAATCCAGCACCTCCAATATTTAAAAATTTAAGAAAATTTAAAATCAAACACCACATAATTTTTTTTTCTGGCTCTTGAACGCGCCAACAACCAATTTCCAAAAAAAAACCCTACTGAAAATAAAACTACCCCCTATGTACAAACTCGAATTCGGAAAAAACGGAGTACACAAGAATTTTGGGCTTATTATGAGCTCTTGAATGCACAAAAAAATTCAAAAAACCACCCCCTTGCAAAAAATAGAATCTGCAAAAAACCAAGTGCATCAGAATTTTGATAGGGCCAAATCGGGCTCTCGAATGCACCAAACAAATTTTTCCAAAACCACCCCTATGTACAAATAAACCAACCCCTTAGTAAAAACACATACCTAGAAAATACAAACTAGAATGTAGTGTTGGGCTTTTCTTGGGCTTTCGAATGCTTGAATTTCTTTGTTGAAAAAACTACCCCTACATCTAAAAAATCCAACAACGATTTTTGGGCTTCAACCTTTACAGTTGAAAAGCAGCCCCTTGACACCACGTAGATATGAATTTGTCAACAAAAATCTTTTTCAGAATTTTACCTTGTAAATAGAGTCTCTGATTTTTGAGCTCCTCAAAAATACCAACACCGATTTTTAGGCTCCAACCCTTACATTTGAAAAGCAACCCCTTGACACCACGTAGATATCACTTTGTCACAAAACTATCTCTTTCAGAATTTTACAGTGTAAAAGAGTCTCTGATTTTTGGGCTCCTCAAAAATATCGACACCGATTTTTGGGCTACAACCCTTAACGTTGAAATACAACCCCTTATCACCACGCAGATGTGACTTTGTCAAAAAATAATCTTTTTCAGAATTTTACAGTTTAAATAGAGTCTCTGATCTTTGCGTTAAAAATACCCACACCGATTTTCGGGCTCCAACCCTTACAGTTGAAAAGCAACCCCTTAACACCACGTAGATATGTCTTTGTCAAAAAATAATCTTTTTCAGAATCTTACAGTGTAAATAGAGTCTCTGATTTTTGGGCTCCTCAAAAATATTGACACAGATTTTCCAACCCTTACGGTTGAAAGGCAACCCCTCTACATCACGAAGATATGAGTTTGTCAAAAAATAATCTTTTTCAGAATTTTACAGTGTAAATAGAGTCTCTGATTTTTGGTCTCCTTAAAAATATTGACACCGAATTTCGGGCTCCAACCCTTACAGTTGAAAAGGAACCCCTTGACACCACGTAGATATGACTTTGTCAAAAAATAATCTTTTTCAGAATTTTAAAGTGTAAATAGAGTCTCTGATTTTTTGGCGCCTCATAAATACCAATAACAATAAGCTTCTGAAGTTTGGGGCTCGATTCAATTTTTTAGATGTAGGAATAGTTTTTGCAACAAAAAAATTCAAGCATTCGAGAGTCAAAGTGTTCGAGCGAAATAATGCATGTAATATAAATTTGTGTTAGCTTCAATTCATTGTTTAAATACTTCACAAAGATTGTTTTTCTTTCTCTTCGAGCGGTATGGATTTTATTGTACTAGTGTCAAGCTTATTGTTCGAGCAGGTATGTTTTGCAAAATTTTGGTTTTGTAAACATACGCGGTCGACTAGAGTGAGAATGCAGGGTGAGAGTTTGTTGCTAATTTTTGAACTCTCCTGAGTCGAGCTTGAGGGCTCAGCGTGAGCGGTCGTGTTTCTTTTGTTCAGTGTGAGTTTTTGCTCATTGTGCTCATTGTAAGAGCTGATCGCGAGTGCAAAAGTGGCTGTTCCACTTTCTTGTGGTGCTCAGTGTAAGAGCTGATCTCTGCATTCGTGTCCCTTTCTGACCGGATCGTCTTCGCGTTGGATTTTGTATTTTGCGGATGGATCGTGTTTTGGATTATGTGAGTGCCCGATGATGAGAGCTTCCTAGCATTAATTAGTATTGTATAGGGCTTTTCCCTCCACTCACTGAGTGGAGGATTTTTATGCCAGGCAAATAAACCTTGTTTTGTGTTCACGTAAATCATGGTTGTTTTCTACTTGGCCCACCTCTCTCCTCTGATATGTTTTCTTCATTTTAATTATTAGTTACGAATTTGCTTTTGTTGACCTAAAATTGTGAACACCAAGGAAAGTCCAACACTAATTTCTAGTTTGTATTTTCCAGATTTGAGTTTTTACTAAGGGGTTGGTTTTTCTGTACATAGGCGTGGTTTTGGAAAAATTTGTTTGGTGCATTCGAGAACCCAAAATACGCCGAAAATTCTGATGCACTTCGTTTTTTGCAGATTTTATTTTTTGCAAGGGGGTGGTTTTTTTTTACATAGGGGTGTTTTTTATATTTTTTTTCGTGCCTTCAAGAGCCCATAATAAGCCCAAAATTCTGGTGTACTCCGTTTTTTCCGAGATTGAGTTTGTACATAGATAGAAGTTTTATTTTCAGTAGGGGTGGTTTTTGGAAATTGGTTGTTGGCGCGTTCAAGAGCCCAAAGAAAGCCTAAAATTCTTTGGTGTTTAATTTTTAATTTTTCAAAATTTGTATATAGTGAAGGTGCTGGCTCGAGTCAAGTCAGCACCTCCACTCCAAACTTCAATTTTCAAAATAAGTAGTGAAGCCCAAAAATCGGCAATTCGCCCAAAAAAAGCGTGGCGCTAGTGCCACGAACCAGTGCTTTATACTTAATGTGTGTGAGTGGGGTAAGTGAAGAGAGTGTGCCGTGTATATCAGTCGAACTGCAAAAAATTTAGAACCCTCATACCTGGACTGGTATTTCGTAACTATATTCTGGCTATGAACTTTCTTCCAATATTTTCGCGAATGGGAATATCCGCCGATACGTTTTTGATTTGAAACTTTGTATTTTAATATTTCAAGTTAAAATTGAAAAACAAAATAATTTTTTTTTAACGTTCCTATTAGAAATTTTTTGATTCTCCCAGACAAATAATTCTTTTCTTAGAATGATTAATTACAATAGTAATTATTATTACAATATGTGAGCATTTATTGAATATTATTTGCTTTTGAATGGAAACCATAGCAAACACGTGAACTTATAAATAAATACCCAAATAAAAATGTACAAATCATGTCCTTCGCATACAATATGTTCGTAGAATTCTCACTTTGA
>JAABKJ010012412.1:0-10529 GCA_011634705.1 Andricus grossulariae
GGATTTCACTAATCTAAATTTTTTGTAACAGTCTCAAGACTGTGCCCCCCCCCCCCCGTTCTCCCATATTCGACAGCTTTTCTTTTATAATGAAAGCTCAACTCTTTTTCTTTGCTTGAACAAGCGTCAGAATCTTCCTCATCCTTATACCATACACTGTCTTCAACTTGATGTATTTCATAATTTTTAAAGGAATCCTGAAAATCTAACGTTTCTTCTTTGATTGCTTCAAGTGCGTTTACTTCATCCATAGCAGAAATCAAAATTTTTTCGAAGCCTTCAGCAAGTTTAATTTCCACTTTATTAGCAGCTGTTTCTGAAACTTACATTGCTTCAAAAGTTGCGAGCAGAAGTTTAATTACATTTATAGGATTCACTTTCATGATGAATGTATTTAAAAAAAGCGTAAATAGAAAGATATATTATTTTTGCACTTCGATCAGAATATTCAAGTGTGTACCTAAAGTGTCTCACCATCGCATTTGCAAAAAAACTGAAATTGTCTAGCTTGATTTTTGATGTCCTACAACATATATAAATTTGGAGAATATCAAACCGGGTACACCTCGAGTGGCTTCCTTATAAGAGGTAATCTAATAGAGACTCATTCCTATGGTCGGTGTCCTTACTACCCCAAGTCGAATCATGTTCGTTAGCATCACATCCGATGAGCAATGGCCATCCTTTAACTCAGCCGTAGTCCATCAGATTTTGCCATTCCTCAGATAGTTCTTCCTTGGTAGTCCACCAGGGCTTTAGAAAATAACTAGCGTAATCCAATAAATTTGATATCGCTTCTGACGTTAAGTGCTGTTTTAGGTGTTCCTACGAAACTATCATGAATCACTGATCCGTTGTTTTTACTAAAGCCTGTAACTTTCGCCTCGTAAGCCCAGAGTGCTTGCATTAAGGCAAAAGCTCCTTGTTCCGCTGTTAAACGTCAGCTTAAGATAGCAGATGCTCCTTCAGCGTGGCGAAGGTTTACCTAGAAAAAATTCAGAATGAAAGGACGACATCTAGTGTCCATTTCAACCTCCAGTTGTCTACTTTAGATTTTGCGAAGACAAATACGGTACTCTGTCTAAGGGGGTAACTTTAGTTTTGGAGAGGATCTTCATATTGATCCTCTCATAACCATGGTGAGGCCTGCAGTTGATCGTCTAAAGAAACTCTACCAACTGCAGCATCCAACACAACCGCAACATCAAACACAACAACCAGAACACTTTCAATCATATACAGATTCTAGGTTATTTGATCTAAATGCTCCAAGTGGTCCATATTATCACCAGAAATAGTATATTACATACTTCGCGAAATAAGGTAAGTAAAATCAGAAAATTAGAGAAACAATACTACGCAGACTCTCTGGTCATCCACATTATCAGTCCTATATTAGCCACGGTGAAGCCAAAGCATGGCTGACCTAGACCTAGACCACTTGCGACAAGTGTTAACTGATCCGACAAGTTCCTCATCATTATGAATTTTTAAGGAAAAATTTGATTTTTAACAAAATTGTTGTATCTTCAAACAAAAAGAAACTTTCTAGTCAAGGAAGAGAAAAAATGACATTGAAATTGTTTAATTTCCTAGCCAAAGAGATGATTTTTCAACAAAGTAGTTGAACCGTCAAACCAAATAATGAATTTTTAACAAAGTGGTTCAACTTGCAGCGAAATAGTTTAATTTTCTAACAAATTGATGAACTTTTATGCTAAAAATACTAATTTTCTACCAAACAGTTGAATTTTCAACCACAAAATATGAATGTTCAACAAGAAAGTCTTCCAGAAGGGTGTGGGGTCGAGAAGGTCAAAAATAGCCCAAGATTGGTAACGTAGTTAATAGACGGTCTCTAAGGGGCTTTTGTGGTCAGTGATTTTTTAATTCGGCATAAAAAATTAAAAATTCGATAAAAAATGTATCTTTTATTATCATTATGGAAATTAATCTGTATCCAAAAATATTCATCTTTTTGATTTGAAAATTTGAATAGATCTGGGTAAAGTTGAACTATTTCGTTAAAAAAAATTTTCTTTTGCTTAAAAGTTTAACTATAAGGTTTCTAATGAAACAAGGTCATTAAAGAATTAGTTCTTTCCATAGAAGATTCGTCTTTTCGGTTGAAAAATTCATCACTTTTGGTAGAAACTCTTTTTTTGTTAAAAATTCAACTATTCTGTTGAAAATGCAATATGTTTCGTCTTGAAACGTAGTTTATGAAAGGTCCCTAAGGGGATTCCGTGGTCAGTGATTTTGTAATTTTTCATAAAAAATTAAAAATTGCGGATCCAACATGGCTGAATTAAACATTTATTCGTTTTCAGAAAACTTGGTACACGTGGATTTTTAGGGTCGCTCAATAGAAAAGTTTAATAAATCGACGGGATTTTGTAGCATCTCCAACTTTATTGAGATAGCGGCAAGGCTGTATTAGGAACCTTGAAAAAGTTTGCGTCAGCTTTATCCACATAAAGTATTAAAGAGTTATTGCCTTTGAAAGGAAGGAGTGAAAAATAGGAAGGTTCATAAAAGAATGAGATTGAGAAATATCTCAAATTTTATTGAAAAAGTAAAAACGTTTTCTTGTGAAACGTGTAAATAGCTTTTAAGTCACCTCCAGCCGCACGCCAGAAACATGACGAAATTTGATAAAGTACAAGATCACGCTTCTGATGCAAGTCACCAAAGATTAGGCAATTTTTGCACTTTTTGACTCTAAACCTTCCTGCTTTCTTACTATTACACTATTGGAATTCTAAGATATTATTTCGTTATTCAAAGATTTAATAATTTAGCTGGTGAAATTTTTACTAACTCAGGTTTCGGCAGGATATTTTTTCATACTTATTTAAACAAATTTTTTAATGATTTTGTGATATATATCCTGCATTACCTGGATTATTGGATTACCATAATCACTTCGGATTACCAACGATTCCTCGGATTGCACTTTGGATTAAATACAATTTTCGTGGATTACTCCACCTAAACTATAGCCTCATGCGAAATTTTAACCAAAAACGATTACTTTTTCACAAAATTGTTCAATTTTTCACAAAATATATAAGCATTTGACCAAATAGTTGAATTATCAATCCAATCAAATTCATTTTCAACGAGTTAGTTGAATTTTCAACTGAAAAAGAAAAATTTTCATCCAAGTTGTTGAGTTTTCAACTCGAAAAGTTAAATTTTTAACGAAACAGTTAAATATTTAAACTTTAATTTAAAATACAAAATTTTCAACCTTTAGCAACAAAACATGCAATAGTTGATATTTCAACTAATAAAGAATTTAATTTTAGATCAAAAACAGTTTACGTATTTCGGGTTGCTTCGTAATATAATAAACTTTATTAGCGGGATATGTGATAAATATGTGGTCTTCCCCTTACAGAGTGAAAAACGGACATCTGTAGTACGTAACTTTTATTTAGTTCTATGGTTCATACTTGAAAACAATTCCATCAATCATCCTTAATTTTTTGTCAGTATGGTAAGAATATGTGAATTGCTGTGACTTGGAGAGCTAGAACTCAACTGCTTAGCTGGAACCGGCTTATTTACAATTCATTTACTATTGACCCCAGAAGGGTTCCCGGATAATCAGGGGCTGTAAAGCTCCCACCGTAACCAGCGCATCTGATTTTTGATGACCTTCAATATCTTCATAGCCAGGAACTCATATCAGACTGACCTAGTTATTACCGGCTACCTTAACAAGATCACGAAGGCAACTCCAGACTGGTCTGGAAGTAAACTCCTCAGATGTAAGATTCTTAAGTGCTGCTTTACTGTCAGAAAAAATGAAAATGTTTGTAAGCCCGCTCACACATTTTCTCCAAACAAACATCAATATTTATTATTTTCGGCCTAGGAAACAGTAGGGAATACGAACAGTGCTGTTGTTATCTCAGCCCTGGGCTTTTTTCCCCATAGGTTCCAGTCACGGTTCCTAAAAATTCTTCAGAGCCATCTGTGTACCAATCGAGACCTCCTGGTATAAATAATTTCTTCTTTCTCCCTTCATCATGAGGTTTTTCCCTTCAAGGGAACATGACCTTGAACGGTTTCATGAAGTATAATTTCCTCAACATAACATCAGTTTGAATAGCGAGAATATTATCCTCGCACAATATACGCTTCCCGATGTCATGTAGATCTTTCACCTCAACATCACTAAGATTTTCCCTTACTAGGAGTTCATAGACTTTCGCTGCTGCAATCTTTCTTACGAAAACGTGCAATAACAGGATTTTCAGGATGAGCTCAATAGCTGCTGTTACTGTAGTTTTCATAGCACCAGTGATGGCTCATTAGAAAACACTTTGAGAGCTTTCCAGTTGTTGAATATTACCGACTAATTCAGTTCTTGGCAAGCAGATCGTTTATGCATATGCTATTATGGCTCTGATTATCATACTGTATAACTAGTCAGTAATCCTGGATTTTAAGCCCCAGGTCTTTCATATTGCGCATCTACAGGACATCTCAACTTTTTTTACCGTTGTGTCAAAATGTAGCGCCCAGGTGTCAGGAAGCATCCTTCTTCTAGCAAAATGCACGAGTTCCGTCTTATCCGGGTTAACGGACAAACAGCGGTCGCTGAGCTATTTGTCTACAATGAACGCCAGGTCATCTACATAGGCTCGTGTGTAAAAACCGGATTTGTTTAAAACATGAATCAAATCATCAATGACAAGCGCCCACTGTGTGAATGAAAAAACTCCTGTCTGTGAGTATCTCCTTGAAACTTTAACTCCACTTCATTACCATGAAGCGAAGTATATACTGTTCTGCTTAACAACATGACGTAAAACCACCTGTTTACTTTGTCATCAAATCCGAGACTTTCAGCAGAACCTTACGTAGATTTAGTTGGTGTTTTACTAAATGCCCTCTTATGCCTAAAAACGCTGCAATCGCTTCTTCACCTTTCCGCATTGTATTCTACGGAAAGGTTTTTCTGTCAGTATTTTCTCTTTCAAGTAAAGTTGTACTAATTTTTCTAATGTTTTCGGCATGAAAAAGCTCAAGCTGATCTTTAAAGTGAAGATTGCCGTAACTTTTCTTCATGCTACCGTGGTATATCCCATTGATAAGCTTGCCCAAAAGATGCTGCACAATGGAACCATCAATGGCGAAAATCCTTCTTGAATTAATGAAGGGAATATTTTAGCATATGTTGCAGCTTTAAATGGTTCGCATTGTCTTACTACTCATCTCATTTTTAAATGAGTGAAAATACGATTAACTACTTTCCAATCTTCCATTTTGGCTCTAAGACTTGGTCCTCCTAAGGGATGTGACTCATTGGGCTCCCCCTTATTCATTTCCTCCAACTCAGTCTCAGCCATTTTACCCGAAGGCAATATTGATGTCCTCAGTTGACATGATGAACCCTTTAGGTTCTCTGAGGTCTAGCAGTGAAAGCTATATTTTCGATCCCCTGACAATATCACCACCATGAGTTTCTTACGGAATTTGATATCTCATTATCATATCTTGTTAAGGTTGACATGTCCAAGTCCCAATTCAGATTCTTTTTGGCCCTGTTAAAAAGGCGTCAAGTATCCTTTTTCAGGTCCTCCAGTCTAGGACTCCACCAGGGTGCATCCCTATCTGTTTTCTTAATACGAAGAGGATAATTGTCCTCATACGCTTTGTTCAAACCTTTTTGTAATTTTGGGCAGCAAATTGTATTTGTTCGACTTTATAAATGTTGATCTCAAGGTGAACGAATCAATTAATTTCTTTCAAATCAATTGCATTTGATTTTCCTTTGAATTTCGAATATGTGCAGTGTATTGTGCCCATCAAGGGATGCTACTTCTATGCTTAAGGGAGCAAAAACTATTTTTTTTTTAATTTTTCGTCATAAAAATTGACACTTTTATTAAATCTGCGAAAAAACTATACTATTATAAAGTTAAAAGGAAATTGATGTTGACGTAACCAACAATCACTTTCAGGAATGTGCTAATAAAACTTTTGCGGTCATTATTTTCAAATAATATACGTTGATTATGGATAATATGTAGCAAAAAAATGATAATCTTCAAAAAAATGTTTTAAACATAACGTTTCTTCCACCATGAACATTTTATAATACTTACATTCATACATCCGGATATTTCGCAATTTGTTCGCGAATCCTCAAAACGAAATGTAACTGGATAATCAAAGTGGTCGGGTTTTTTATCAACGTAACCACTTTTATGTCACGCATATTTAAAAATGTTTACATATCGAGGCGAAGGTAACTGGTTGTGGTTTACATATTGTAATTTGATTACATTATTTCTTAAATGCAAGCTTATATTACTGTTTAATAAAATTATGCTATCCGAAAAATGTTTAACGACGTTTATCCAGAAGCGAAATTCAAATACGTCTAGCGGCTGTATTTTTCCAGTTGTTCCTGCTGGAATTTTAGAGACCATTATATTTTTATTCATATTTGTTGCTTTATCCACAGCTTCTGAACAGTCTCCACTCCAAGAATCCAGCAATAATATATTATTTGGTTCAGCATTAGGGAAAAATACTTATCTCAACCATGACTCAAATTGATCTACATGCAAGTAATAAAATAACAGTTAAAGCGAAATAGATGTGCAATAATTATAAGTATGCCTGTATTATAGAGGAGCTTTGTGATACTTCTGTACTGCACTAACCTCATGTCATTTTACCAGATTTTGATACCATAACTGACGTTCATAACGACGTTAAAAAAATTTACCCCAACCCACTTACCGAGGAGGCAGGAGTGAGGGTAACTTTGTAATTTCAAATAGGCACCCCAATTTTTGATCACAGATGCAGATTCCCCTTTATGAAATGCGTAAGTTTTATTTGAATTTTATTTTCGATTCACGATTGATGGCGCTGTAATTGCGAAAAATGTAATTATTGATTCATTCAAGGACTTCGGTGAGTCCCCTTGTCTCTCACCATCGGGGTGCTTGATTTCGGTGAGTCTCCTCGCCTCTCATAAACTTCTGTTGACAGTTGCTTTCTAATTAACCTTTGAAGCAGGCATCAGTACTTTGAAATTTTTCTCTTGCAAATCGTTAACTACGTCGCGAAACCCTCGATGAAGCACAAAGATATCATTCGTCCTCAAAAACTTCCATTGAACTAATTTGGATTTTTAATGATGGTTTTCATGATACACAATGAGATGGCAAGTTCAGGTAAATTGCAAACAAGAACACATGAAAATCGTAGAGCGGAGTAACGCATAAACGACTACTGCTGACTAAAAACAAACGAATATCGCCAAGTAAGATGGCGCATTGGCTAAAGAGAATTAAGATCAAGAAACAATTGAATCTAGCAGCGTTGATGGATGCACGTATGAGAATCGAAAACAGGAAACAATTAAAGATTGCACAATGAGATGGCAAGTAAACTGAAATGGCAAACAAGAAAAAATGAAAATCGTAAAGCGGAGTAAGGCGTAAACGGCTATTGCTAACTAAAAACAAATGAATATCGCCAATTGAGATGTTTCATTGTCTGAAGAGAATTAAGATCAAGAAACAATTGAATCTAGCAGCGTTGATGGGCGTACGTATAAGAATCGAAAACAGGAAACAATTGAAGATTGCACATTGAGATTTTGAGTTTACATAAATTGCGAGCAAGGACGAAGGAAAATCATAGAGCGGAGTAACGCATAAACAACTATAGCTAACTAAAAGCAAACGAATATCGCCAAGTGAGATGGCACATTGTCTAAGGAGAATTAAGATCAAGAAACAATTGAATCCAGCAGCGTGGATAGGCGCACGGATGAGAATCGAAAACAGGAAACAATTGAAGATTGCACAATGAGGTTTTGAGTTTACATAAATTGCGAGCAAGGACAAAGGAAAATCATAGAGCGGAGTAATGCATAAACAACTATAGCTAACTAAAAGCAAACGAATATCGCCAAGTGAGATGGCACATTGTCTAAAGAGAACTAAGGTCAAGAAACATTTGAATCTAGAAGCGTTGACGGGCGCACGTATGAGAATCAGAGACAGGAAACAATTGAAGATTGCATAATGAGATGTCAAGTTTACGTAAATTGCGAGCAAGAAGAAATGAAAATCGTAGAGCGGAGTAACGTGTAAACGGCTATTGTTAACTAAAAACTAACGAATATCGCCAAGTGAGATGGCATATTGTCTAAAGAGAATTGAGATCAAGAAACAAATGAAGCTCGCAGCGCGGATGGGCGCACGTATTGATTTGATTTGGGTGTTTGGTTACGTTCATTTCAGTTGGTCCTAATTGATTGCTTTTCTTTGGGTTATTGCTGTTGATCACGTTCGTTTTAGTTGGTTTGGGTGTCTGTATTCCCTCATTACTTGACCTCATTACTTTTACAATCGAAATTCTATCTCAACAACAAAAGATTGAAATAATTCCTATTTATGCAGAAAGTGGCAGGAATATGAATGATGCTCTCACGCTTTGCGCTCAACGCTTTCCAGAAAGTGTTCTTTTACGTGTTTTCTTCCACCGAGTTGTCCAAAACTTCATCACTAATGGAATTGTACAACCGCAAAAAAGCAAGCGTCGGTTAACAGTTACTGGAGTTGATAATGAAACCGCGATTTTAGCTGCAGTCAATCATGACCCTAATGTTATTACTCGGCAACTAAGCCGCGATTCCGGAATCTCTCTATCCAGTGCTTGGAAGGTATTAAAACGAAATGAATACGATCCTTATAATAGTTCACTCCACCAAGAACTTCATGGAAATGATCTGCAGAACTGAGTGACATTTTGTCAATGAGCGGTTCAGCAGATACAAGGAAAACCGAATTTCTTTTTTCGAGTACTGTTCACAGACGATTTGTCATTCACAAACCATGGTAACGTTAATCGGTTCAACATGCATTATTGTAGTGTACAAAACCCACACTGGTTGCCTGAAGTTGAGCATCAGCGTCCATGGTCCGTGAATGTTTGGTGTGGAATAATTGGAGATCAACTTATCGGTCGGTATTTTATTGATGGAAATTTGAACGGTGAAAAATATCGTAGCTTTTTAGAAAATGAACTTCCGGTATTGCTTGAAGACCTAAGCTTGGAAGTGCGACACAACATGTGGATTAAAAATGACGGTTGCCCAGCACATTATTCGGCAATCGCAAGGCAAGTACTCAATCGCAAATTCAATGGAAGATGGATCGGTAGAGGAGGTACGATAAATTGGGCTGCCAGATCGCCAGATCTTACGGCGCCGGATTTCTATTTGTGGGGGCATCTAAAGAGTCCCGTGTATCAAGAAGTGTCCACAACTCGTGATAACATGATCGAACGAATCAGGTCTGCTTGTGCATAAATAACACCAGACACACTTCGTAGTTGTGTGGAATCTTTCGAAGCTCAGATCAACAAGTGCATCAAAGTGTGAGGACAACATTTTGAGCACTTATTGTAAAATTTTAATCGAAAACCGGCACCCCGATGGTGAGAGGTGAGGGGACTCACCGAAATAAAGCATCCCGATTAAAAGAGGCGAGGGGACTCACCGAAATAAAGCACCCTGATGGTGAGAGGCAAGGGAACTCACCGTAATCAAGCACACCGATGGTGAGAGGCGAGGGGACTCACCGAAATCAAACACCCCTATTGTGAGAGGCGAGGGCACTTACTGAAATCAAGCACCCTGATGGTGAGAGACGAGGGGACTCGCCGAACTCAAGCACCCCGATGGTGAGAGGTGAGGGGACTCACCGAAATGAAGCACCCTGATGATGAGAGGCAAGGGGATTCACCGAAATAAAGCACCCCGATGGTGAGAGGTGAGGGGACTCACCGAAATCAAGAACCCCCATCGCGAGAGGCAAGGGGACTCGCCGAAGTCCTCGAAATAATCAACAATTACATTGTTCGCAATTGCAGCGACATCTATCGCGAATCCTAAAAAAAATTCGAATAAAACTTACGTATTTCATAAAGGAGAATCTAAATCTGTGATAAAAAATTGGAGTTTCCATTTGATGTTACAAATTTACCCCCACTCCTACCTCCTGGAGGGGTGGGGTGGGGTAAATTGGTTCAAAGTTTCTTTGCCCCTTCGAAAATAAAATGTTTTTATTACGGATATTTTTTCATAGGATGCGTATTTTTTAGATATTTCGATGTCTCAAGTTAAAAAGACACCCTGTATACCTGATTTTCTTACCTGCAGGTTTAAATCCTAAATTCAAAGGACAAGGTACTTTGCAAAATTCTCAATCTCAAGCCTGACTGTTTCAAAGTGCTCGAGATGCTCTAGCGGCTAACTCCTTGCTAGAAACCTATGTGTTTACGCCTTTGGCGTAATACAAATTTGGTGTGGTTTATAGAGAGCCCAATGCCGCTTCTGAAGAACTACCCTTTGTAACAATCATAAGAATTCATTACAGTTTAACGAAAGAATAAATAAAAGTTAATAATAAACAACGAATAGGTAATAGAAACAAAGTACAAAGAGTTATTATTTCATCTAAAAGTAGCTGATGCCAATTTCTTAA
>JAABKJ010012413.1:0-10529 GCA_011634705.1 Andricus grossulariae
TTTATCAAGATATAATTTATCTTTTACTCATTACAGAATAAATAAAGAGATTTCTAGGCATTTTTTGTAGACTTTACTAATTATTTTATAGATTGCAATAAACAGACTTTAATATTGTGAATAATTTCACGGATTTCAAAGATTAAAAAAGGCGTGGACACCAGATTTCAAATATTTCACAACAATTTCACAAAGCTTTTCAAACTTTCAAAAGATTTAAAGAATTTCAAAGATTTGAAAAAGGGTACAGTACATCAGATTTTAAAACATTTCAAAGATTTGAAACGATTTCAAAAGGTTACAAAACATTTTAATAGATTTCAAAAGATTTCAAATATTTCAAGGATTTCAACGAATACAAAAAATTTTCGAAACATTTCAAATAATTCAATGATTTCTACGAATACAAAAGATTTCACAAAGATTTCAAGAATTTCAAAGATTCAAAAAAGGTGTGTACATCAGATTTCAAATATTTCGAACATTTCATAAAGATTTCAAGGATTTCAAAGATTTAAAAAGCTTGAATATCAGATTTTAAAGATTTCACAACAATTTTACAAAGATTTTAAAACTTTCAAAAGATTTGAAGAAGGTTTAAAACATCAGGTTTAAAACATTTCAAAGATTTGAAACGATTTCAAAAGGATTTCAAATAATTTAATAAGTTCAACGAATACAAAAGATTTCACAAAGATTTCGAAAGATTTCACAAAGATTTATAAAATTTAATAAGTTCAACGAATACAAAACATTTTACAAATATTTCGAAAAATTTCATAAAGATTTCATAAAGATTTCGAACATTTCATAAAGATTGCAAGGATTTCGAAGATTTGAAAAAAGCGTGTACACCAGATTTCAAAGATTTCAAATATTTTCAAAGATTTTAAAACTTTCAAAGGATTTTGAAGATTTTAGAAAGGTTTATAGTAAATCAGATATCTAAGATTTCAAAAAATTTTAGACAAATTAAAAATATTTTAATTATTTTAAATTAATACAAAAGATTTCAGAAACACAGATTAAAGAAAGCTTTCACAAATATTTCAAAAATTTCAAAAGACTTCAGACAGATTTCAAAGATTTGAAAGATTTCAAGGATTTCAAATATTTTACAAAAATTTAAAAAGATTCCAAAAGATTTCACAGGAATTTTTAAATTTTACAAATATTTTAAGTAGTTCAAGAGATTTTAACAAATTCACAAAGTTTAAAAAGATTTTTAAGATTTTTAAAAGGTAAATCAGATATCTCAAATATTTCAATGATTACAAATTAATACGAAATATTTCACAAATATTTTACAGATTTCATAAACATTTAATAAAGATTTCAAAAGAATACATGAATTCCAAAGATATAAAAAAGGGTTTAGTACACTGGATTTCAAAGATTTTAAAACATTTCAAAGCTTTTTAACAATTTCAATGATTTCAAATGAATACGAAAGATTTAACAAATATTTAAAAGATTTCATAAAGATTTTAAAAGAAGGCAAGAATTCCAAAGATTTCAAAAAGGTTCGAAACATTTTAAAAATTTACAAAGATTTTAACGTTTTTTAGAAGATTTCAAAAGATTTCAAAAGAAGACAAGAATTAAAAAGATTGAAAAAAGCTTCAAAACATTTTAAAGATTTACAAATTTCTTTATTTATTTATTTACGAACACAAAAGATTTCATTAACAAAGATTAAAGAAAGCTTTCACAAATATTTCAAAGATCTCATAAAAATTTCAAATTACTTCAAAAAATTACACAACGATTTCCAAGATTTCAAAGATTTCACAGAAATTTTCAATTTTCACAAAGATTTTAAGTAGTTCAAGAGATTTTAACGAATTCACAAAAATTTCATAAAGATTTCAAAAGAAGACAAGAATTAAAAAGATTGAAAAAAGGTTCAAAACATTTTAAAGATTTACAAAAGTGTTAACGTTTTTTAGAAGATTTCAAAATATTTCAAAAAGATTTTAAATGTTTTAGTGATTTGAAACAATTAGAAAAGATTTCATAAATATTTCAAAGAATTCACAAGGATTTCAAAAGATTTCAAGAATTTCAAAGATTTCAATAAGGATACAGTACACCAGATTTCAAAAATTTCAAAAAATGTCAATGATTTTAAACGATTTCAAAAGGTTTCAACAAATTTGAGATGATTTCACAAGATTTCAATGATTTCATAAAAAATTTCATAAAGATTTCAAAAGATTTCACAGAAAATTTAAAATTTCACAAAGGTTTTAAGTAGTTCAAGAGATTTTAACGAATTCACAAAGATTTCAAAAGATTTCACAAATATTTCAAAGATTTCATAAAAATTTCATAAAGATTTCAAAATAAGACAAGAATTAAAAATATTGAAAAAAGGTTCAAAACATTTTAAAGATTTACAAAATTTTTTACGTTTTTTAGAAGATTTCAAAAGACTTCTAAAGAAGACAAGAATTAAAAAGATTGAAAAAATGGTCAAAAAAATTTTAACGTTTTTTTAGAAGATTTCAAAAGATTTCACAAAGGTTTTAAATATTTTAGTGATTTGAAAAAATTAGAAAAGATTTCATAAATAAAGATTTTAATAAGGATACAGTACACCAGATTTAAAAAATGTCAAAAGATTTTAAACGATTTCAAAAGGTTCCAATAAATTTGAGAAGATTTCACAAGATTTCAGTGATTTCAAACGAACGCAAAATATTTAATAAACAAATATTAAAGAAAGCTTTCACAAATATTTCAAAGATTTCATAAAAATTTCAAAATACTTCAAAAAATCACACAACGATTTCAAAGATTTTAAAGATTTCAAGAATTTCAAATATTTTATAAAAATTTAAGAAGATTTCGAAAGATTTCAGAAAGATTTTAAATATTTTAGTGATTTGAAACAATTAGAAAAGATTTCATGAATATTTCAAAGAATTCACAAGGATTTCAAAAGATTTCAAGAATTTCAAAGATTTAAATAAGGATACAGTACACCAGATTTCAAAAATTTCAAAAAATGTCAAAGATTTTAAACGATTTCAAAAGGTTTTAACAAATTTGTGAAGATTTCACAAGATTTCAATGATTCCAAACGAACACATAAGATTTCATAAACAAATATTAAAGAAAGCTGTCACAAATATTTCAAGGATTTCATAAAAATTTCAAAAGACTTCAAAAAATCACACAACGATTTTAAAGATTTTAAAGATTTAAAGAATTTAAAATATTTTATAAAAATTTAAAAAGATTTCACAAAGATTTTAAATATTTTAGTGATTTGAAAGAATTAGAAAAGATTTCATAAATATTTCAAAGAATTCACAAGGATTTCAAAAGATTTCAAGAATCTCAAAGATTTCAATAAGGATACAGTACACCAGATTAAAAAAATTTCAAATAATGTCAAAGATTTTAAACGATTTCAAAAGGTTTCGACAAATTTGAGAAGATTTCAAAAGATTTCAATGATTCCAAACGAACGCATAAGATTTCATAAACAAAGATTAAAGAAAGCTGTCACAAATATTTCAAGGATTTCATAAAAATTTCAAAAAATTTCAAAAGACTTCAAAAAATCACACAACGATTTTAAAGATTTTAAATATTTCAAGAATTTCAAATATCTTACAAAAATTTAAGAAGATTCCAAAAAATTTCACAGAAATTTAAAAATTTCACAAAGATTTCAAGTAGTTCAAGAGATTTTAACGAATTCACAAAGATTTCAAAATATTTCAAAGATTTCATAAAAATTTCATGAAGATTTCACAAGAAGACAAGAATTAAAAAGATTTAAAAAAGGTTCAAAACATTTTAAAGATTTACACAAATTTTAACGTTTTTTAGAAGATTTCAAAATATTTCATAAAGATTTTAAATGTTTTAGTGATTTGAAACAATTAGAAAAGATTTCATAAATATTTCAAAGAATTCACCAGGATTTCAAAAGATTTCAATAAGGATAGAATACACCAGATTTCAAAAATTCCCAAAAATTTCAAAGATTTTAATCGATTTCAAAAGGTTTCAGCAAATTTGAGAAGATTTCACAAGATTTCAATGATTTCAAACGAACACAAAAGATTTCATAAACAATGATTAAAGAAAGCTTTCACAAATATTTCAAAGATTTCATAAAAATTTCATACAGATTTCAAAAGAAGACAAGAATTAAAAAGACTGAAAAAGGGTGCAGTAGACCAGATTTCAAAAATTTCAAAACATTTAAAAGATTTACAAAAATTTTAACGTTTTTTGGAAGATTTCACAAAGTTTTTAAATATTTTAGTGATTTGAAACAATTAGAAAATATTTTATAAGTATTTTAAAGAATTCAATAGGATTTCAAAATATTTCAAGAATTTCATAGATTTCAATAAGGATACAGTACACCAGATTTAAAAAATTTCAAAGATTTAAAACGATTTCAAAAGGTTTTAAAAAGTTTGAGAAGGTTTCACAAGATTTCAATGATTTCAAACGAACGCAAAATATTTCATAAACAAACATTAAAGAAAGCTTTCACAAATATTTCAAAGATTTCATAAAAATTTCAAAAGACTTCAAAAAATCACACAGCGATTTTAAAGATTTTAAAGATTTCAAGAATTTCAAATATCTCACAAAAATTTAAAAAGATTCCAAAAGATTTCACAGAAAATTTAAAATTTCACAAAGATTTTAAGTAGTTCGAGAGATTTTAACGAATTCACAAAGATTTTAAAAGACTTCACAAATATTTCAAAGATTTCATAAAAAATTTCATAAAGATTTCAAAAGAAGACAAGAATTAAAAAGACTGAAAAAGATGCAGTAAACCAGATTTCAAAGATTTCAAAACATTTGAAAGATTTACAAAAATTTTAACGTTTTTTAAAAGATTTCAAAATATTTCACAAAGGTTTCAAATATTTTAGTGATTTGAAACAATTAGAAAAGATTTCATAAATATTTCAAAGAATTCACAAGGATTTCAAAATATTTCAAGAATTTCAAAGATTTCAATAAGGATACAGTACACCAGATTAAAAAAATTTCAAAAAATTTCGAAGATTTTAATCGATATCAAAAGGTTTCAGCAAATTTGAGAAGATTTCACAAGATTTCAATGATTCCAAACGAACACATAAGATTTCATAAACAAAGATTAAAGAAAGCTTTCACAAATATTTTAAAGATTTCATAAAAATTTCTAAAGACTTCAAAACATTTTCAAAGATTTTAAAGATTTCAAGGATTTCAAATATTTTACAACAATTTAAAAATATTCCACAAGATTTCACAGAAATTTTAAATTTTCACAAAGATTTTAAGTAGGTCAAGAGATTTGAACGAATTCACAAAGATTTAAAAAGATTTCAGAAATATTTCAAAGATTTTATACAAATTTCAAAAGACTTAAAAAAATCACACAACGATTTCAAAGATTTTAAAGATTTCAAAAATTTCAAATATTTTACAAAAATTTAAGAAGATTCCAAAAGATTTCACAGAAAATTTAAAATTTCACAAAGATTTCAAGTAGTTCAAGAGATTTTAACGAATTCACAAAGATTTCAAAACATTTCAAAAATATTTCAAAGATTTCATTAAAATTTCATAAATATTTCACAAGAAGACAAGAATTAAAAAGATTTAAAAAAGGTTCAAAATTTTTTAAAGATTTACACAAATGCTAACGCTTTTTAGAAGATTCCAAAATATCTCACAGATTTTAAATATTTTAGTGATTTGAAACAATTAGAAAAGATTTCATAAATATTTCAAAGAATTCACAAGGATTTCAAAAGATTTCAAGAATTTCAAAGATTTCAATAAGGATACAGTACACCAGATTTCAAAAATTTCAAAAAATGTCAATGATTTTAAACGATTTCAAAAGGTTTCAACAAATTTGAGATGATTTCACAAGATTTCAATGATTTCATAAAAAATTTCATAAAGATTTCAAAAGATTTCACAGAAAATTTAAAATTTCACAAAGGTTTTAAGTAGTTCAAGAGATTTTAACGAATTCACAAAGATTTCAAAAGATTTCACAAATATTTCAAAGATTTCATAAAAATTTCATAAAGATTTCAAAATAAGACAAGAATTAAAAATATTGAAAAAAGGTTCAAAACATTTTAAAGATTTACAAAATTTTTTACGTTTTTTAGAAGATTTCAAAAGACTTCTAAAGAAGACAAGAATTAAAAAGATTGAAAAAATGGTCAAAAAAATTTTAACGTTTTTTTAGAAGATTTCAAAAGATTTCACAAAGGTTTTAAATATTTTAGTGATTTGAAAAAATTAGAAAAGATTTCATAAATAAAGATTTTAATAAGGATACAGTACACCAGATTTAAAAAATGTCAAAAGATTTTAAACGATTTCAAAAGGTTCCAATAAATTTGAGAAGATTTCACAAGATTTCAGTGATTTCAAACGAACGCAAAATATTTAATAAACAAATATTAAAGAAAGCTTTCACAAATATTTCAAAGATTTCATAAAAATTTCAAAATACTTCAAAAAATCACACAACGATTTCAAAGATTTTAAAGATTTCAAGAATTTCAAATATTTTATAAAAATTTAAGAAGATTTCGAAAGATTTCAGAAAGATTTTAAATATTTTAGTGATTTGAAACAATTAGAAAAGATTTCATGAATATTTCAAAGAATTCACAAGGATTTCAAAAGATTTCAAGAATTTCAAAGATTTAAATAAGGATACAGTACACCAGATTTCAAAAATTTCAAAAAATGTCAAAGATTTTAAACGATTTCAAAAGGTTTTAACAAATTTGTGAAGATTTCACAAGATTTCAATGATTCCAAACGAACACATAAGATTTCATAAACAAATATTAAAGAAAGCTGTCACAAATATTTCAAGGATTTCATAAAAATTTCAAAAGACTTCAAAAAATCACACAACGATTTTAAAGATTTTAAAGATTTAAAGAATTTAAAATATTTTATAAAAATTTAAAAAGATTTCACAAAGATTTTAAATATTTTAGTGATTTGAAAGAATTAGAAAAGATTTCATAAATATTTCAAAGAATTCACAAGGATTTCAAAAGATTTCAAGAATCTCAAAGATTTCAATAAGGATACAGTACACCAGATTAAAAAAATTTCAAATAATGTCAAAGATTTTAAACGATTTCAAAAGGTTTCGACAAATTTGAGAAGATTTCAAAAGATTTCAATGATTCCAAACGAACGCATAAGATTTCATAAACAAAGATTAAAGAAAGCTGTCACAAATATTTCAAGGATTTCATAAAAATTTCAAAAAATTTCAAAAGACTTCAAAAAATCACACAACGATTTTAAAGATTTTAAATATTTCAAGAATTTCAAATATCTTACAAAAATTTAAGAAGATTCCAAAAAATTTCACAGAAATTTAAAAATTTCACAAAGATTTCAAGTAGTTCAAGAGATTTTAACGAATTCACAAAGATTTCAAAATATTTCAAAGATTTCATAAAAATTTCATGAAGATTTCACAAGAAGACAAGAATTAAAAAGATTTAAAAAAGGTTCAAAACATTTTAAAGATTTACACAAATTTTAACGTTTTTTAGAAGATTTCAAAATATTTCATAAAGATTTTAAATGTTTTAGTGATTTGAAACAATTAGAAAAGATTTCATAAATATTTCAAAGAATTCACCAGGATTTCAAAAGATTTCAATAAGGATAGAATACACCAGATTTCAAAAATTCCCAAAAATTTCAAAGATTTTAATCGATTTCAAAAGGTTTCAGCAAATTTGAGAAGATTTCACAAGATTTCAATGATTTCAAACGAACACAAAAGATTTCATAAACAATGATTAAAGAAAGCTTTCACAAATATTTCAAAGATTTCATAAAAATTTCATACAGATTTCAAAAGAAGACAAGAATTAAAAAGACTGAAAAAGGGTGCAGTAGACCAGATTTCAAAAATTTCAAAACATTTAAAAGATTTACAAAAATTTTAACGTTTTTTGGAAGATTTCACAAAGTTTTTAAATATTTTAGTGATTTGAAACAATTAGAAAATATTTTATAAGTATTTTAAAGAATTCAATAGGATTTCAAAATATTTCAAGAATTTCATAGATTTCAATAAGGATACAGTACACCAGATTTAAAAAATTTCAAAGATTTAAAACGATTTCAAAAGGTTTTAAAAAGTTTGAGAAGGTTTCACAAGATTTCAATGATTTCAAACGAACGCAAAATATTTCATAAACAAACATTAAAGAAAGCTTTCACAAATATTTCAAAGATTTCATAAAAATTTCAAAAGACTTCAAAAAATCACACAGCGATTTTAAAGATTTTAAAGATTTCAAGAATTTCAAATATCTCACAAAAATTTAAAAAGATTCCAAAAGATTTCACAGAAAATTTAAAATTTCACAAAGATTTTAAGTAGTTCGAGAGATTTTAACGAATTCACAAAGATTTTAAAAGACTTCACAAATATTTCAAAGATTTCATAAAAAATTTCATAAAGATTTCAAAAGAAGACAAGAATTAAAAAGACTGAAAAAGATGCAGTAAACCAGATTTCAAAGATTTCAAAACATTTGAAAGATTTACAAAAATTTTAACGTTTTTTAAAAGATTTCAAAATATTTCACAAAGGTTTCAAATATTTTAGTGATTTGAAACAATTAGAAAAGATTTCATAAATATTTCAAAGAATTCACATGGATTTCAAAAGATTTCAAGAATTTCAAAGATTTTAATAAGGATACAGTACACCAGATTTAAAAAATTTCAAAACATTTCGAAGATTTTAATCGATTTCAAAAGGTTTCAACAAATTTGGGAAGATTTCACAATCAATGATTTCAAATGAACACAAAAGGTTTCATAAACAAAGATTGAAGAAAGCTTTCACAGATATTTCAAAGATTTCATAAAAATTTAATAAAGATTTCAAAAGAATACAAGAATTCCAAGGATTTCAAAAAGGGTCCGGTACACTAGATTTCAAAGATTTTAAAACATTTTAATGATTTTTATCGATTTCAAATATCTAAATGATTTCAAAAGGTTTCAACAAATTTGAGAAGATTTCACAAGATTTCAATGATTCCAAATGAACGCAAAATATTTCATAAACAAAGATTAAAGAAATCTTTCACAAATATTTCAAAGATTTCATAAAAATTTCAAAAGGCTTAAAAAAATTACACAAAGATTAAAAAGATTTCAAGGATTTCAAATATTTTACAAAAATTTAAAAAGATTCCAAAAGATTTCACATAAAATTTAAATTTTCACAAAGATTTTAAGTAGTTCAAGAGATTTTAACGAATTCACAAAGATTTCAAAAGATTTCACAAATATTGCGAAAGATTTCGAACATTTCATAAAGATTGCAAGGATTTCGTAGATTTGAAAAAGTCGTGTACGCCAGATTTCAAAGATTTCAAATATTTCCAAAGATTTTAAAATATTCAAAAGATTTTGAAGATTTTAAAAAGGTTATAGTAAAGCAGATATTTAAGATTTCAAAAGATTTTACACAAATTTAAAATATTTTAATGTTTTTAAATGAATACAAAAGATTTCAGAAAGATTTCACAAATATTCCAAAGATTTCATAAAAATTTAATAAAGATTTTAAAAAAATACATGAATTACAAAGATTTAAAAAAGGGTTCAGTACACTAGATTTCAAAGATTTTGAAAGATTTCAAATATTTTTAACGATTTCAAATATTTTAATGATTTCAAACGAATACGAAAGATTTCACAAATTTTTTCAAAGATGTTAAATTATTTCAAAAGGTTTCAACAAATTTGAGAAGATTTTAATGATTCCAAACGAACACAAAAGATTTCATTAACAAAGATTAAAGAAAGCTTTTACAAACATTTCAAAGATTTCATAAAAATTTCAAAAGGCTTCAAAAAATTACACAAAGATTTCAAAGATTTTAAAGATTTCAAGGATTTCAAATATTTTACAAAAATTTAAAAATATTCCAAAAGATTTTTCAAAATATCAGGACAATTTCGCAATTAAATATTTCAAAATTTCATATTAAAAGCCTTAATAGTCAGTTTTGAATTTAATAACTTTAAATGTAAATATAAAGCACGTTCGAATTAAAAGCTTAAAATTGTACGATTTCAAACATTGGAATCATATTACAGCAATCTTGTTTTGTATTTTATTATTTTAATTTTTAATATAATTTCTTAAAACTATCCGGTTTTTAGTTAAAGATTTAAACAAATAAATAATTTCAAATTAAAAAATATTTGATTAGAAAATTTCAAGAATGTATAATAATTATTCTAAAGGAAGATTTGAAATTTAAAAATTAATAGTTGAGTTTAAAATAAAACAAGATAAAAATTAAACTTTCTGAAATTGATACATCAGTAATTGAATAATTTCGGCAATTTTAAATGGTCACAATTTTAGAGTTCTGAATCTTCATGTTGAATGCTAAATATTTTATTTTTCCCTTTCATAGGTTTTAATTTTGCAATTTAAATTTAATTGGTTGAATTTTGGAAAATAT
>JAABKJ010012414.1:0-10529 GCA_011634705.1 Andricus grossulariae
GTGAAAGATTGCGTCGAAAGCTAAGCTCGGTGATGATAAGATGACAAAAATAAGAACGAAATGCCAGAAAGGATTGAGAAATGTCGTGGTAATAAAATCAGATTGAATAAAAATTGTCCCGTATTCTTGGCGGAGAGAGAGAAAGCAGTATAGTACAAACGCAAGAGTTTTGCGAGGAATTTTCAACAAAAGAGTTCAATTCCTCACAAAAAAAGTTAATTCTCAACCAAATAGTTTATTTTTTTACGAAAATAATTCATTTTTATATCCAAAAGAAAGGAATTTGAAAGAGACTAGCTAAATTTTCAACTAAAATTCGCTAAAATTATGAATCTTTAAGTAAACAACTGAATTTTTAACATTGTAGTTCAACCAAGTTGAAAAGCAGAAGTCTGTATCATATGGCATTTCACCCTTGCTATTTCTCATGCTGACTAACTCTGTAATTTTACCTCCCTTTATATTGACCAGATTCCTTTTAATTTAACGGGTATTCTAGTATTTGTAAAACCTGAATTGTGAAAGATTGCGTCGAAAGCTAAGCTCGGTGATGATAAGATGACAAAAATAAGAACGAAATGCCAGAAAGGATTGAAAAATGTCGTGGAAATAAAATCAAATTGAATAAAAATTTCCCGTATTCTTGGTGGAGAGAGAGAGAAAGCAGTATAGTACAAACGCAAGAGTTTATGTGAAATCTCAGCTTTTGCAAGGAAAGTAAAGCTCGGATAATCCCGCGGCCGAGCTCGCAGATGTCGTGATAACATCGGCTGTATTTTCGCCGGAAGGAGTGAACGTGTCCCGAATCCTGGTACAAGGTACATCCAGAGAGACATAATCCTATGATGGCCGAGTGGGTTTGTCCCTTTTTAAGCTTGTCCAATTTAACTTCCATTAAGCTAAGAAAATGCTCATGAAATGTGGATTTGGGATGGGGCAGAAACTAGGTTCGTAAAATACATATACGAGGAAAGGAGAACCAGGGGAAGGCACAAGAATGGAATTCCTGCAAGGAAAGTCTGCTCGTAGAGAAATTTATTTAATATTTTGTGTGAATTATTCTTCCTGGAAGAATTCTACAAGAAAAGACTAAAAACGATCAATTTCAACCAAGAATGGAGAAGTTTAATTTTCAGTAAAAAGAAATAATTTAAAAAAAAAGAACAAATTTATATCAAAGGAAGATTTTACAGTCAAAAAAGAAAAAATTGTATCCAAATTGTTTAACTTTTGAACCAAAAGACGAATTTTCTACAAAACAGTTGCATCTTCAATCCAAAGATACGAATTTTCAACAAAAAAGTTGATTTTTGACCAAAATGTTGCATTTTCAACAAAAAAAGAAGGAAATTTCAAACTCAGAAGATTAGATTTCTACAAAAAAAGATAAATTTTCAACCAAAAATGGAAAATTGACATTTTCATTTAAAAACATTATTTTTAAACCAAAAAAAAAAACTAATTTTGAAGAAAAAAATAATTAGATTTTCAACCTATGCGATGAACCTTTCACAAAAAAAAATTCCAACAAACTAGTAACTTTTATCCAAGAAGTTGAATTTTTAATCCAAAAATAGGAATTTTCAACAAAAAAGTTGATTTTCGACAAAAATGTTGAATTTTTAATCAAGAAAGAGAAATCTCCAACCAAGAAGATTATTTTTCTACCAAAAAAGACAAATTTGCAAATAAAAAGGATCAATTTTAAAACAGAAAATATGAATTTTCAACAAAAAAGTTAATTTTCAACCGAAATGTTTGCATTTTTAACAAAAAAAAAGAGTAGATTTCAATCGAAGAAGACTAGTTCTCTTCCAAAAAAGACAAATTTTCAACTGAAAAAATTAATTTTTAATAGTGAATAATAATTTTGTATGTAGTCAAACTTTTTCCCAATCTTGAAAGTATTTAAGTATCTCAGCGTATCGTGTTCTATATCCCTACAGCTTCACCTCCCAATAATTCCTTTAAAGAGTCTCTGAAAGCGTCTAGTATCTCATCTGTATCATATGGAATTTCACCCTTGCTATTTCTCATGCTGACTAACTCTGTAAATTTACCTCCCTTTATATTGAGCAACACCCAATAAATTTATTTTCCTAGCTCCTGTCCAGAGTTATTTTCGCAAGTAGTGCTTTTTTGAGTGAAGTCTTACATATACAGCACTAAACTGTTTCCCCAATTACTCTATTTTCCCCCTTTTTCTAAAAAAATTATCATCTTTTCTAGTTACAAAGCATAACAGTTTAATTGAGAATCAATCTGTTTTGGTTGAGGATCTCACTATTTTGTTGAAAATTTGTCTTTTAGGATTGAAAAATAAACATTTTTGTTGCGAATTCATAATTTTGAGTTAGAAATTCATGTTTTTTGTAGAATTCGTCTCTTTTCAATTTTTCCTCTTTTTCTCGTTTTTTTTTGCTTAAATGCGAATTGAATTAATAGAACCCAATAAGAAAATACAACTATTTTTTCCGAAAGTTAATTCTTTTTAATGAAAAAGCCTACTAGTATGTTTTTGGTTGAGAATTCATTTTTTGCTTAAAAATGTTATTATTCTGTTAAAAACTCAATTTTTTTTTCATCATGTTTGGTTTAAAATTCAACTTTTTTTATTAAAAATTCGTTTTTTAGAATTGAAATTTTTTTTAAATTCATATTTTTAGTTAAATTTTTTTTTGTGTAGAATTCGTCTCTTTTCAATTCTTCCTCTTTTTCTCGTTTTTTTGCCTAAATGCAAACTGATTTAATAGAACCCAATTAGAAATGAAATCCCACTATTTTTTCTAAAAGTTAATTCTTCTTAATGAAAAAGACTTATTAAAAAGTATATTTTTGGTTGAGAATTCATCTTTTTGTTTAAAAATGTAATTATTCTGTAAAAAATCCAACTTTTTTTTAAAGTTACCCTGCCAGGTTGAAAATTTAACTGCTTTGTTTCAAATAATTTTTGTAGAGTTGACAAATGAACATTTTTGTTAAAAAATTAATATTTTCGGATTGAAAATTCAAATGTTTTGTAGAAAATTAATCTTTTTCGTCTTCTTTCCCCTTTTCCATTTTTGCTCGTTTTTCCTCTTAAATCGCTTTAAATCTATAACTTTTTTAAATGGGAAAGTCTACTATTATATTTTAAGCTGAGGATTCATCTTTTTGGTTGAAAATGTAATAATTCTATTGAAAATTCAACTATTTTTTTGAAGAGTCATCCTATTTAGTTGAAAATTCAATTGTTTGATTGAAAATTCGTCTTTTAGGATGGAGATTCCACATTTCTGTTTGAGATTAACTATTTTGATAAATTTTTTTTTCCATTCAACAGTTTTTTATTTAAGTTTCAAATCTTATTGAGTTGAAATATCAACTATTACCATTTTTGTTAAAAATATATCTTTTTTAATCGAAATAGTAATTATTTTGTTGAAAATTCATCTTTTTTGGATGAATTTGGATGAATAGATTAGCGTCAACAATAGCTGATAGCAATAAACGTTTAGTGAACATTTTCCGTGCCACCGCGGACGTGGCTGCGCAGTTAACGTTTTCTGTAGCACCGCGCATCTTTCTGCTCAGTGAACGTTTTTCGTCGCACCGCGCAGTTCGACCATTTTCGCCGTCGTGCGCCTTTTGCGTTCCTAGTGCTATTGCTTGTGATTTTATTTTTCTGAAGGGTATTTGCCAGGTCGAGAACTTTTCATGATCGGGAAATGACAGGAGATTTATTTTCTGATAGACATTATTTATTAAATCCTAGTTTTAATAGAAAAAGGTATTCAATCAAATTAAATTGCAATTCGTATCATATTGCATAATACGAGATTCAACGAGATCATTTCGAAAATCTTTAACATGGCTTTGATTCCAATTAAAATTTTAGAGCTCAAGCGTTCCTAATTTTCAATATTGTGCAATCGTAAAAACTAGTATTTTATTATTGTTCATTACTTTTGTATAGATTGTAAACTTTTTTTTGTATAGATCGTACGACTTGGTACAATACTACCTAAAAATATTTGGTCGAGATTTTGTATCCAAGATTCAAGCGGTTCGATAGCTCAGTTGGTTAGTGCGTGTGGCAGTATTTACGGCTAAGTAGTTTAGGAAGGGTTCGAATCCTCAGCGAGTGATTTTTTTTTGGTCAAAAATGGGCTTACGCGATCCTCAATTTATATTAAAAATATTACAGAATATTCTAGAAATATCCAGAAATTTCTATAATGTTCTAGAAAAGTCAGTATCATTCTTGATATCCGACGGATTTGAATAGTGAAACTAATTTAAATAATGAGAGACTTCAGGGAGTGTAATTTCGACTAGTGGGTATTCCTCAGGAACTTTTATTGTTATGTCTGTGAAACTTATTGTTAGTGGAAAACGAGCCACCGCACATTCCCTAAAACGTGAATGCGGTGTGAATGTATAGGTGGTCGCCAAACAAGTGCTTCAGATGCAAACACAAAGGCATTTAAGCACTGTTTGCGAGACTATGCACATTTTCACACGTAAACAGCGACCAATATCATCCCTAGAGAAGTTTAGTTAAACTTTCCTCACGATTCTATTTCCCTTCAGTGTTTCGAAACGACCTCGAACCAACTTCCTCCAACAACCCCTATTAGAGTGATATAATTATTATTTTTTTCAAATTGGTCATTTTAAATCATTCAGAAGAATGAAAAAATATATTAAAAAAGGCAATTCCTTAAGTTTCAGAACAAAGTTTTGTGGGATCGAAGTTTGGTGGGACTGACGTTATAACTACAGTTATGACTATAGTTAGGACGGTGTTTCTACTCACGCCTACCCTTTTTCCATTACTAAAAATGTAATATCGTTTTTTTTACCTGTCATATAATAAAAAGAAAAGCTACTGGAAAAGAGATAAAGGTGTTTTATGCTGCTGAAAAAGGGGTAGGGCTGTGTTTCTGATCACGTCTACCCTTTTTTCTATTACTAAAAATGTGTTAATTCAAAAGATTTTAAAGGATTTGAAATATTTCAGAGTATTTTAAGAAATTTAAAGGAATTTTGAGGAGATTTCATAAAATGTCAAAGGGTTTCAATATTTTAAAAGGATTTTAAATATTTGAGGGTATTTCAAAAGATTTCAAGGACTTTTCAATCGACTTCAGTATTCTGATGGGATTTCAAAGGATCTGAAATATTTTAGGGTACTTTTCATAGATTTTAATAGGTTTGAGTGATTTAATAAGATTTTAAGGATTTTAGGGTATTTTTAAATATTCCAAGGAATTTTCAAGAGCTTTAAAACGATTACAGGATTTCAAAAGATTTTAATGGAGTTGCATTATCCCAGGGTATTTTAAGTAGATTTCAATAATTTGAAGTGATTCCAAATTATTTTAAAGATTTTAAGGTATTTAAAAAATTACAAAGAATTTTCTGAAGCTTTGAAATTTTTGAAGAATTATCAAGAGATTTCAAAGGATTTGAAATATTTCAGAGCATTTCTCAAAATTTGAAGGAATTTTCAAGAGCTTTTATAAAATTTCAAAGGATTTTAATGTTTGAAAAGGATTTTCAATATTTTAGGGTATTTGAAAATATTCCAAGAAATTTTCTATTGAGTTCAGTATTTTGATGGGATTTCAAAGGATATGAAATACTTTATGGCATTTTTCATATATTTCAATATTTTTAAGTGATTTTATAAGATTGTAAGGATTTTAGGGTATTTTCAAATATTCCACGGAATTTTCGAAAGCTTTAAAACGTTTAAAGGATTTCAAACGGATTTGAAGGAGTTGACATATCATAGCGTATTTTAAGTAGATTTCAATAATTTGAAGTGATTCAAAATTAGTTTAAAGATTTTAAGTTATTCAAAAAAATTGTAAAGAATTTTCAAGAGATTTCAAAGGATTTGAAATATTTCAGAGTATTTAAAAAAATTTAATGAAATTTTCAAGAGCTTTTTTAAAAAATTTCAAAGGATTTCAATACTTTAAAAGGATTTTGAGTTTTTTAGGATATTTTAAAAATTGAAATTAATTTTCGAAAGCTTTGAAATGTTTGAACAATTTTCAAGAGATTTCATAGAATTTGAAATATTTCAGAGCATTTTTAAAAATTTGAAGGAATTTTCAAGAGCTTTTGTAAAATTTCAAAGGATTTCAATTTCTTTAAAGGATTTAAAATATTTTAGGGTATTTCAAAAGATTCCAAGGAATTTTCAATCGACTTCAGTATCTTGATGGGATTTTAATGGATTTTGAATATTTTATGGTATTTTTCATAGATTTCAATAAGTTTGAGTAATTTAATAAGATTTGAAGGATTTTAGGGTATTTTCAAATATTCCGAAGAATTTTCAAAACCTTATAAACGTTTAAAGGACTTCAAAAGGTTTTAAGGGAGTTGATATATCATAGGGTATTTTAAGTAGATTTCAATAATTTAAAGTGATTCCAAATTATTTTAAAGATTTTAAGGTATTTAAAAAATTAACAAAGTATTTTCTGAAGCTTTGAAATTTTTAAAGAATTTTGAAGAGAATTCAAAGAATTTGAAATATTTCAGAGCATTTTTGAAAATTTGAAGGAATTTTCAAGATCTTTTATAAAATTTCAAAGGATTTCAATCTTTTTAAAGGATTATGAATATTTGAGGGTATTTTAAAAGATTCCAAGGAATTTTCAATCGAGTTTAGTATTTTGATGGGATTTCAAAGGATTTAAAATATTTTAGGGTACATTTCATAGATTTCAATATGTTTAGGTGATTTCATAAAATCTTAAGAATTTTAGGGTATTTTCAAATATTTCAAGGAATTTTCAAGAGCTTTAAAACGATTACATGATTTCAACAGATTTTAAAGGTGTTGACATATCCTAGGGTATTTTAAGTAGATTTCAATAATTTGAAGTGATTCCAAATTAGTTTAAAGATTCTAAGATATTTACAAAAATTGCAAAGAATTTTCGAAAGCTTTGAAATTTTCAAAGAATTTCCAAGAGAGTTCAAAGGATTTGAAATATTTCAGAGCATTTTTAAAATTTTAAAGGAATTTTACAAGAGCTTTTATAATATTTCAAAGGATTTTAATTTTTAAAGAGGATTTTAAATATTTTAGGGTATTTCAAAAGATTCCAAGGAATTTTCAATCGAGTTCAGTATTTTGATGGGATTTCAAAGGATTTTAAATATTTTAGGGTATTTTTAAATATTCCAAGGAATTTACAACAGCTTTGATAATATTTCAAAGGATTTCAATTTTTTAACAGAATTTTGAATATTTTAGGATATTTCAAAAGATTCCCAGGAATTTTCAATCGAATTCAGTATTTTGACGGGATTTCAAAGGATTTGAAATATTTTAGGGTATTTTTAAATATTCCAAAGAATTTTCAAGAGCTTTAATAATATTTTGAAGGATTTTAATTTTTAAACAGGATTTTAAATATTTTAAGGTATTTCAAAAGATTCCAAGGAATTTTCAATCGAGTTCAGTATTCCAGTATTCCAAGGAATTTTCAAGAGCTTTATTAATATTTCAAAGGATTTCAATGTTTTAAAAGGATTTTAAATATTTTAGGGTATTTTAAAAGATTCCAAGGAATTTTCGATCGAATTCAGTATTTAGATGGGATTTAAAAGGATTTTAAAGATTTTAAGGTATTCTCAAATATTCCAAGGAAGTTTCAAGAGCTTTAATAATATTTTAAAGGATTTTAATTGTTTAACAGGATTTTAAATATTTTAAAGTATTTCACAAGATTCCAAGGAATTTTCAATCGAGTTAAGTATTCCAGTATTCCAAGGAATTTTCAAGAGCTTTAATAATATTTCAAAGGATTTCAATTTTTTAAAAGGATTTTGAATATTTTAGGACATTTCAAAAGATTCCAAGGAATTTTCAATCGAATTCAGTATTTTGATGGGATTTCAAAGAATTCCAAAGATTTTAGGGTATTTTTAAATATTCCAAGGAATTTTCAAGAGCTTTAATAATATTTTAAAGGATTTCAATTTTTTAAAAGGATTTTAAATATTTTAGGGCATTTCAAAAGATTCCAAGGAATTTTCAATCGAATTCAGTATTTTGATGGGATTTCAAAGGATTTCAAAGATTTTAGGGTATTTTCAAATATTCCAAGGAAGTTTCAAGAGCTTTAATAATATTTTAAAGGATTTCAATTTTTTTAAAGGATGTTAAATATTTTAGGGCATTTCAAAAGATTCCAAGGAATTTTCAATCAAGTTCAGGATTTTGATGGGATTTCAAAGGATTTCAAAGATTTTAGGGTATTTTTAAATATTTCAAGGAATATTCAAGAGCTTTAGTAATATTTTAAAGGATTTCAATTTTTTAAAAGGATTTTAAATATTTTAGGGTATTTCAAAAGATTCTAAGGAATTTTCAATCGAGTTCAGTATTTTGACGGGATTTCAAAGGATTTTAAAGATTTTAGGGTATTCTGAAATATTCCAAGCAATTTTCAAGAGCTGTAATAATATTTTAAAGGATTTCAATTTTTTAAAAGGATTTTAAATACTTTAGGGTATTTCAAAAGATTCCAAGGAATTTTCAATCGAGTTCAGTATTTTGACGAGATTTAAAAGCATTTTTTGAAGATTTTAGGACATTTTTAAATATTCCAAGGAATTTTCAAGAGCTTTAAAACGTTTAAAGGATTTCATAAAGTTTTGAAGGAGTTGACATATCATGGTGTATTTTAAGTAGATTTCAATAATTTGAAGTGATTCCAAATTAGTTTAAAGATTTTAAGGTATTTTGAAAAAGTTACAAAAATTTTCTAAAGCTTTGAAGTGCTTAAGGAATTTTCAAGAGATTTCAAAAAATTGAAAATATTTCAGGGTATTGCTAAGAATTCTAAGGAATTTTAAATTTTTTTAGAAAATATCAAAGGAGTTCAAAAGATTTTAAATATTGTGAAATATTTTATGGTATTTTAAAAGATTCCAAGGCATTTTCAACATCTTTCAAAACTTTAAAGGGATTTCACAAGATTTCAAAGGATTTGAACTATTCGAAGGAATTTTAAAATCTTGAAAGGAATTTATAATTGATTTCAATAATATTAAGAAATTTTAAATGATCTTAAGGTTTTTAAAAAAATGTTCCAGGATTTCAGGAAATATCAGATTTCTTCAATTTCTCGCTCTATTCTTAATTATTTATGCCAAATCCATTTAAATTCTTTAAAATTCATTTACATTTTTTAGTTTATTCGAATTCTTTCAAACTCACTCAATTCTACTCAATTCAATAGATTTTTGTTTGTTTTTGTTTAATTCGTCCTGAATTCCTTTAAACTGACCTTGAATTTTTAGAAATTTCATCAAATTCTTTTTAATTCCCTTCAATTTTCCTAAACTTATTTCAAACTTACTGAATTCACTTCATTTTTTTTCATATTTAGAAAAATTTAACTTCGTTAAAATTCACCTAGAATTCTTATCATCAAATTTTTCGAAATTTAAGAGAAAATTAGTAACATTATTCATGCACATTATTCACTTTTAGTCACTTTTTGGGTCAGAAATTAGTCACTTTTTATCCCTTTTTCGATTTAAATATGTCACTTTTTTCATCTAAATTAGGCTGTGGCAACCCTGAAAATGATAAATGAAAAATGTGTAAAGTTAACTTTAATTTTTTTATATTCCATTTATAAAAAATTCTATTTTGAAAATGCTACAAGATGAGAATTTTCGTCTTTAAATATTAATGGTCAGGCAAAATGAAAATTTTCAGCCAATCCTAGATAGTTATGAACATTAATTTTTTCTAATTAAGTTTTATTTTGCGAGAAATTTATTTTGTGAGTCGAAATCATGTCAAAATTAAGTAGTTAGTCATCGCAGGGTGGAGAGCCTAGTTATAGCGTCAGTCCCACCAAACTTTGGTTCGATTTTTGTTACATTTTAAAAAATTTGTCACTATTTTAATTTGATTACTTCCTTAATTAGAAGCTGCATATATTCGTAATTAATTAAAGTCTTGATGAGAGAGAGGCAGAAACTCAGACATATTTGAGGGTTTGTTCTTTTCAACATTGTTGGTTCCTCATTTTCACATCAATCTTCGTTCTAACGAGTTCCCAAACATTTCATTAAAACTTCCTGAAATATTCATTTATTTCAAGTTGTAGGAAATGTAACGATGCTAATTTCAGTTTTAAAACTCTGACAGCCGACTTACTTCTAAATGAGAAGGTATGCAATTTTTCTTCTCTTCTGGCTTATCTCTATATTCTACGTGAAATATGACTGAATATTCAAATTTTAATAAACAAATACAGCTTTTAGAAGTAGAAATGTCAAATTAATTTGTTTTTTCGTAAAAAAAAATAATAATTATACTAGTCATTGCCTTATTTATAACAATGACAATTGTTCTTAAACAATTAAAAAATCTGAAATTTCCAATTATTTGTAAAATCTTATAATTTTAAGTGTTATTTATATAAAGATATTCTTATATACGAAGAATATTAATTTTCTACCAAAGTCCAATTTTCAACAAAATAGTTAAATTTTCTACT